>JBBMOL010001357.1:0-41385 GCA_037954665.1 Laguncularia racemosa | reverse complement strand
CGAAAGAAGTATAGTCATACAAGTCATACCTAACACAAAACTCGCGTCTATGAAGTGGATCTCAATCGGTGGCAGGTGGCCTGCTACAAGAACGATCGCTAGCTCATGCACGTGTTCTTTGTTCTGATAGTATCAGTATAAAATCAAGTCACTGCTCAGTGTGGAAGTGGATGAGGAATGAAGGATCGCTGGCTCACTTCTCCTCTCTCGTCGTCATCGCTTTTCACTATCTGGTCTGTCTCTCACTATCTCTCTTCAACGTACAGGAACAGCAACAGCAGCAAGGCCAAGCCGGAAATTGCAAAGGATGTGCTGGGTTGCCAATTGGGCTGGGCTGGGTTGGGCTTAGATCCAATCCGAATGGATTTAAGCCTGTAATTGGATAATTGTGTGGAATCGGTAGAAACGTGCAGAATCGCGATTTTGAACGATTTTACTGTTTTAAATCGTGATTTTACTCCGATTTTGATCCTTTCCGATTTTGTATGTGAGTTAACTGGGATTGTGTATGTAAACTCATAAAAACGTGGAATCGTACGAGTTGAAACGTGATTTTGACAACCTTGGAAGGGTGTAAAGGTTATAGTGGGGGTTTAAGTAGAAACATGAGCAATATGATTGATATCACTCACCACCAAACACTACATGGCCAGAATCACACCATTGATCATATGCACAAGTAGTAACCTAAGGCCACTAGCTACAATCCTTTCTAAAAGGATTAATAACAATAAGGAAAACTAAACTTGGAGTATGAACTCGTAAGAATAAGGGGTTAAAATGCATTCAATGATAATCAAGATGATCTAGCTTACAAAATGTTTTTTCTTAGGTTATAAGGATAAAAAGGATAAAGGCTAAACAGTACATCTCAGAATATCCCTCCTAAATTATTACAGAAAGGGGTAAAAAATGTAAAGGAAGAAAAGGGAAAATTTTGTACATTCATACACAACTATAAGAGTTAGGGACACATATGTTGTTTAGGCACTAGCTTTGTTTTTAGAAAAAGAAGACAAGCTATATGAGGGTAGGTTAGGTTCCTCCTTTAAATGATAGGTAGAGGTTTAGGGCAAGAATAGGTTAGACAATAATGTGGCAGGGATTCAAATAGGTCTAAAAACATTAGGGAAGGGAGGTCCAAGTTGTATGAACTGTAGGAATGGGTTATGACATCATCCTAAGTTGAGTTGTCTAGTGCTTCTTCAGCTCAATGAATAGTGAGAAGGTAGTAATAGCATGATAGGTGGTGTAGGTCATAGCTAAGGATAAGGTTGTCTCATCCTTGGTTAATTAATAACTTAATATCCAATGTGTCAATTTCTATAGTCCTTGGAGCCTAGCTGAGGTAAGCACCCTAGAAGTCAAATTCCTATCAATTACCTTTTCTTTTAGGTGTTGAGATGTGATAGATAAGGTACTCTCGAGTATAACACCCTAATGTTCAAGTGTATAATGTTACATATACAATTCCTTGAAGCAAATTCTAATAACAAATGTTGTTATGGGATTCAAATCTGTAATAATGATGCATACCATATCATGGTCTGTAATTGAGAAACTAATTAACCCTTCTCTGGACAAAAAGAAAGCCCTACTATTTTGCTATCCTCAACAACACATCCTAATGTTTATCATTCTTATCATGACAATTATTACCATACAACATAATTAAATACATGGTTCTTAAGGAAAATTCCCTTGCAAGGGATCCATTGCCTTTGTTAACATATTAATAATATAACTCTAAATATTAAGTAAGGCAATCTATAAGAAATTAAACGATCAAAATTATTTAGACTGGTCACCTCAAATATGTGTGTACTTACAAGCTGTAGGTTACCTCAATTTCCTATGAAAAAAAGTACATCTTAGTCGAAATGAATAGTTAGTATGGTTATTGATTCCAATTAAAGTTAAGCTTTAGCAATTAAAAAAGGCTCATATACTACTTAAATTAAAAAAATCATCAATCTTAATTTAAGTTACATGGCGTAGGTGTGTAACACTAGAATGGTTGATTGAGAACAAGAAAGATTCCATCGACATGTAAGTACATCAACCATCTTAGTTCATTGGTCTAATGATCGTTGCCTTATTCTATGATCATGCAATATCTGGGTCTCTTGGTATGTGTTGATTTCAAATGATTAAGCATAATAGGATAACAAAAATAAGGTATGACTATGATGAGTTGTGATTGTGAATGATTGATGGATCGATATTGGCTAAAATCAGCTTATAGACACATATGTTTTTGGAACTTTAATGGTACAAAATTTGCATGGTTTAGTTGCAAAGGTATGGTTGATTGGTATCTTATAGTTTAGGAAATTGGGATAATCACAAGTTAAGATTTTAGATTGTTTCAATGTTTTTATTTCATTTTTTCTTAGGGAATTTGTTGATTTAAGGATCTATTTTAAGACTATGTAGCAAATTCTTATATGTTGAATTGCATGGGGTTGTGATTGATTGTTCCTAGCATTAAGTGGAAGAAAAATTGAATCAGGGGTTCAATTTGAGGAAAATTTGAATTTAAGTTTTAGTTAGTGTTAATTTTAAAGTTGTTGACTGTGGCTTCTAAAGGGAAACAATTGTTTCTTCTATTCTATGGCTTACCATTTTTGTTCTCTTCTATAGCTTCTAAGGGTAAAAGAGCTCCTTCTTATGTGTTATTCCGTGTTATTTGGACATTGAATTGATGTAACTATGTGAACCTATATAGGAAATCATTAAACTAGATTTGCAACAACAAATTGTATAGCTATCAAGTCACCACAACTTTTATTATTAAAAATTGTGGTTTGGCTCTCCAAGTGCAAATTCTATTGCTATTGTAGGTAAAGCAGGTGCCATTGATGTTGTTGTTGCTCTTGCAGTTGTTTTTGCAAATAAAATTGAATTATTTTTTTTGTTGAAGAGGTATAGGTTGCTCAATTGATTCATTCAACTCACACAAAGTCAGCAACGTCTACTGACTTTGCTATGTTGGCTTGTGGTGTATTTCCTTATAGCTATGCATATTCATATCTTATATAGAGAGGCATAGCTATGACGATTAGCATTTGATTTTGACATTGTGCCTAAGCACAATAACAATAAAGCTTAGACAATAAGTTGGATTGGCAAGGGGTTTAGCAATGCTTCATCTTTGTGTATTTCTTCACTTGATCTTGTTTGATAAAGACTGTGTTGTAAGTTTGATAGTTCTTTGTATTGAAGAAGAATAATAAGTAAGAGATGAGATGTTTTCAGTCCAATTTATTAGATATCATACTCAATGTCATGTGTATAGCATTCAACATATATATACAAAGTTGGCTTGATGGATTGACTAAATGATGTCATTAACTTGATGATATCTTGATAAATAAAAGACTAGGGCAATGAGTGGGAAGGCTGCATGTAGGAAAGTAAAATATTTACATAGGTCAGGATCTAGATCATTTGAGAGTAAGAGGAATGAATATGTGAGTATTTCATTTAATTTAAGTATATAAGACTTAAATTGATAAAGTCCTTAACTTTATGTATATTTTGTGATTGGATTGAGAGGAATCACCAACTACCGGATGTAATCGAGTTCTTTAAGGTCACTCGATACAGTGATCTAAGGTCTAATGGTGGTGGCGGTTGGATTTCCAACAAGCTGGCCAGGATTATGTAAGTTGATGGGTTAATTTACAAATAAGCACTTCAACTATGGTTTATGTTTGTATATACATTTCTATTATGTTTGCATTGTATATTGTTGTCATTGTTACTCTAGGAGGATATGGTTAAGATGTATCAAGAATCTCATCCTCAAGCAATCCTAAGACTGCGGAGGAGATAGTTGATGAATTTATGGGTGCAAATATGCGAATTGACTATCATCCTGGTAGAGGATATGGACCACCGGCCATTGGGAAAGCTACACATTCACGAATTTATATGGAAAAGATGGAAGCAGTGCTGCAAGAGACACAAGGAAAGCTTGAAGAGGAAAAACATCAACATGAACAACTGGAAGAAAAGTTCAATGACCAACATCAACAACCATCGTCAATGCTTCAAGAGGAAAGGGATCTACGTATCGCCCAAGCTCAAGAGGTTAGTTTAAACTTATACTTTCGAGTTAAAGGTATATGTGCTATGTTGTAAGTGCATGCATATTGCTTATATGTATAGAGTAGGAATGTTGTGGGTTTTGATGATGTAATTGTATTGATGTGGCAAACTCCTTTAGTATGTTGTGTTATAGTTTTTCATTTTGTGCAATATAGGAGTATATTTGTGTAATATAAAGGTAATGTGTGGGTACACTATGTTCTGTAGGGATGTTGAGTAGGGAGTAATGTTTTCATTGTATATGCAATATGTGTTGTCATATAGGTGTTAAGAGACAATATTCTAGAATATTGAAGAATCTGCATGGTTATAATTCCTTTGGGGAAATATTTTAGAATATTGATGTTTTGCTTGCATGTTAAGGATGAATATGTGAGTACTTGTAAATGTCTTACAGCTATTTGAGCTTTCTCAAGCAGTTGCACAGTTTGCTGGGAATTTTCCTAGTACTTCAAGTAAATAATCATAAATATGTGATAGTATTTTGCCCCCCTCACCTCTCTCTCTCTCTCTCTCTCTCTCTCTCTCTCTCTCTCTTTTAATTTAAAAAAAAAAAAAGATCTAATTGTATGCATGTGTTGTTTAAAGGTTATATATTTTGTGACAGGAGTAGAAAATGCACAAGACCTTGTTCATTCACCAAGTACATCTACTAGTGATGATACATCAAGTAGTGAAGAAAAATGTGATAGCAAAGATGATGAAAGTAATGAAGATGAGGATGAGGACTGATGTGAGAAATAGGATGTTAGACGAGTTCATGTAATGTTTAAGGTTAACCTATTGAAGTTTGACTCTCTCTTTTTTCATCTTACGTGGATTTGTTTAGTTAAAGATAATCCTCCCAACTTTTTTTTTATGTGAAAGCATCATGTTTATGGAGTTTATCTCAATATGTGAAAAAAAATAAAATTGTGTATAACTAAACAGGTGTAAGCTGGCTCGTATAAAGATTGTGAATGCAGGTTGAAATCAATGCCTATTACAATTACTACATTTAAACGTTGCTAATATGGCTTTATAGTGACGTTTAAACATTACCAATGTACTATTTCACAACATTTAAACGTTGCGCATAATTACTTAGTGGCTAAGTCTAAACATTGCCAATGTAACTCTTTTACTATGGTTAAACATCGCCAATATTACTCAACTACAACGCTTTTCTTGGTCCACTAAATTTTTAAATTGTGGTTTAACTATGTTTAGATGTTACCTATCATAACTGTCAATTACGTCTAAACGTTGCTAATGGTAATCTTTTACTACGTTTAAATGTCGCCAATATTACTCATTTACCACGCTCTTTGTGTCTATAAATATTTTTATTGTGCAATTGCTACGTTTAAACGTCGCCTATCATAACTATTAGCAACGTTTCTTTTACTATATTTAAACGTTGTCTATAGTACTGATTTACTGCACTTTTCTTTTTTCCTTTAATTTTTTAATTGTAATTTTACTACGTTAAAACATCACATATTACCTATTTTTAGCAACATTTAAACATCACCCAATATAACAAATTTAGCTATGTTTCCACCTTTAGCAACGTTTATGAAATAAACTTCGCAAATATTTTTTGCAACGGACCTTTGTCGACGTTTATTAGCAACAATTATTAAATGTGGCTAAATTCTTTTTGTGAAGTTTATTTTATGTTTAGTAACGTTTATTAAACGTCATCTAAGATTGAAATTCTTATAGTGAGGTTTCCTTGAGAGTGTTTTTTTGCAAAAAGAAGTTATGGTTCTGTAGCAAATGGAGAAAAGGATTAACCCTAGGTTAAAAGGGTTTATATACCCAAGCTATAAAAAGACTATCTTGCCCCCATTACTTTAAACTAATTACAATCTTAACCTTAGAATAATTATTTTTATAAAATATTACTACATATACTTATACCTTTATATACACTAAATAATTGTTAATTTGAATGTTTATATTCTCCCCTTTTACAAAATTTTTGTTCTAAAAAATTACTTGAATCATAGAAGAGTTCTAGATATCTTCTTCTCATCTCCTTTTCTAACTCCGAGGTTGCCTCTCTCTCTATTTGGTTGCTCCATTGTACCATGACATACTTGATAATTCGTATTCTCAAAGTCTACTCTTTAGCATTTATAATCTTGATAGGTCTCTCCACCGTGGTGAGGTTTGGTTGCACTTGTAGAAGTTTTAATGTAGTGATTTGATCTAAGTTAGGTACATATTTCCTTAGTATAGAAATGTGGAATACATTGTATACCCCATCCAGACTTGATAGCAATGCCAATTTATAAGTCACTAGTCTAATTTTCTCAAGAATTTCAAAGGTTCCCCAAATTTAGAGTTCAATTTCCCCTCAATCTAAACCTTATCACTCCCTTTGTAGGTGAGATCTTTAGCAACACATGGTCTCCCACTTAGAACTCCAATGGGTGTCTCCTCTTATCTACATATGACTTCTGACAACTTTAAGCTGACTACATTCTCTGCTTGATCAACTTCACTTTGTCAAATGTATCTTGTACTAGATTAGGTCCCAACCCACCTCATCCCAATACAAAGGTGATTAACACTTTTTTCCATATAATGCTTCATACGATGCTATTTGGATGATAGCTTGATAACTATTGTTGTAGGCAAACTTTACTAAAGACAAATGTTCATCCCAATTTCCACCAAGATCTAATGCGCACGCCCTCAATGTGTCCTCAAATATCTAAAGAGTTTGCTCTGACTAACCATCCACCTGTAGGTGAAAAGCCATATTGAACTATAACTTTGTCCCTAGAGCCCTATGTAGATTGTTCCAAAATCTTCCCATAAATTTGTTATCTCTATCTAATAATATGGAGACTGATACCTCGTGTAACCTTATAATCTCTTTGATGTAGATTTGTGCCAGCTTCTCAAGTTTATACCTAGTGCATATAGGTATAAAGTGAGCAAACTTTGTAAGTCGGTCCACAATCACACATATGGTATCCACTTAGTCACAAATCTGGATAATGCTATGATGAAGTTCAAGATCACATGTTCCCATTTCCACTCTACTATTGGTAAGGGTTGTAACATGCCAACAAGTCTCTAATGTTTTTATATTTATCTATTAGCCTATCAAGCACTTCAATACATAATCAATAATTTTTCCTCTTCATGTTCCTCCACCAATAATGGCTCTTTAGATCTTTATACAACTTGGTACTTCCAGGTTATATGGAGTACCTGAAAAAATGTGCTTTCTTCAATATTTTGTTCTTTAGTCCATCTACACTTAGCTCACATAACTTGTGACCATACCTCGACACCCTCTCTTTATCCTCATTAAACTCTACAACTCTTCCCTCTTCCATTCTTTTCTTAATCTCTCACACCCTTATATCATCAACTTGTGTAGCTTTGATTCTATCTATTAACATTGGTTATATTCGTATGCTAGTAGGTCTAGCTCTAATTTCCTAAGTCACAATCTCCAAATTTAATTTCTGCACATCTTCCAATATTTTCTTCTATGTTGTAATCAATGTTGCCAAATTACCATGCTTCTTTCTATCGAGTGCATCAACAACTACATTTGCCTTCCCATGATGGTATTGAATGTCTAAGTCGTAGTCCTTTATCAATTCTAGCTAGTGTCTCTCTTCATATTTAACTCCTTCTAGGTAAAAAGGTACTTAAGGCTTTTATGATCTGTGAATATTATGCGCTTCTCCCCATACAAGTAGTGTCTCTACCATTTGAGTGCAAATACCATGACTGCTAATTCCAGATCATGTGTTGGGTAGTTCTTTTCATAGGACTTCAACTGTCTAAATGCATATGCAATTATCCTATTGTTTTGCATCAATACACACCCTAGTCCTTAGATAGGTGCATTACTGTATACCATAAATTCTTCATCACTGATTGGTAGAGCAAGCACTGGTGTAGAAGTCAATCTCTCCAATATCATGAAGCTTGCTTTACATAGGTCATCCCATACAAACTTTACCCCTTTTGAGTTAACTTGGTTAAAGTGGTTGCCAGTTTGAAGAATCTTTCTACAAATCTTCTATAGTATCCTACTAACCCCAAGAAGTTTTAAATTTATATTACGTTTTTTTACTTAGGCCATTCATTTATAGTTCTTATCTTCTCAAGATCTATAGATAATCCATCATTACTAATCAAATGTCCTAAAAAGGTTACCTGCCTCAACCGAAATTTACACTTCTTAAACGTAGCGAAGAACTTTTCTGCCTATAGTCTACTCAATACTATCCTTAAGTATTGTTCATAACCTTCCTCACTTCTAGAGTATATTAGAATGTCATCTATAAATACAATGATAACCTTATCCAAATATTCCCTAAATATCTAGTTCATTGAGTCCATGAAGGCTGCCGATGCATTTGTGAGTTCAAACGGCATTACTTAGAACTCATAATGTCTGTACTTAATTCTGAAGGTGGTCTTCTAGATGTCTTCTTCCTTGATTCACAATTGGTGGTACCTAGATCTCAAATCTATTTTTGAGAAAACTTGAGCCCTTTGCAACTGATCAAATAGATCAACAATCTTTAGGAGAAGGTATTTATTTTAGCTGTAACCCTGTTCAACTCCTGGTAGTCTATTCATAACCACATGCTATTGTCTTTCTTCTTTACAAATAATACTAGTGCACCCCAAGGTAAGACACTTGGTCTGATAAACTTCTTATCTAATAGTTTTTGTAATTGATCCTTTAGTTCTTTTAGCTCTACAGGTGCCATACAATATAAGGCTTTTGACAAGGGAGCCATATCAGGCACTACACCTATGCTGAATTCAATCTCCCTTACTAGAGGTAAACATGGCTGGTCATTTAGAAATACTCCAATAAATTCCCACACTACCCTTACTAGATCCATTTTCATCATACCTTTAGCTTCAACTGCTACTAAAGCTGATGGGAATCTACCTTGCGGTTCTAACAATGGGGGAACCTAATTTGGATGTATGATCCAAGACATCCACATATTTTCACCTTTTTTATCTAATAATGTTTGGTTTTGCACTATAGTAGGTACATTGATCGGTTTTACCGGACGGCCAAATAACATTTACTAATGATCAACTTGCGGGACATTTTTGGAGTCACATCCAATGGCCCACAAATTGCTCAATTGACTTAAAGAACCAGCCATTTGAAGACCATCTTTTGTACTTGTATTTTTCATTATTGAATTGGCCATTTTTTTGTTCATTTTTTAGGACTTATAATTGTTTGTAGAACTGGCCACTTAGTGGCATATGTGTAATTTTTTTAGTTTTTACCTAATTGGAGCAACTATAAATACTTGCTAACTAGGGTTTGTAGGAGCTTTTGACATTTTCAGAAAAATACACACTTTGAGCGGTGAGGGAAAGCCTTGCAAATCAAAGATCTCTTATCAATTTCTTGCAAAATTGTGGCAAGATTCAACAAGTGTAGATTGTGAGTAATATCAATCTTCCATTTGTTGTTAGCAAATTGTATTTAATAAGTCATATCTATATGCAATTTATGGTTACCTTTGTTCACGTGATTTGGATGAAATTTTCAGATTTTGATCAATTCAATTTTAAAATTGCTTATTAGTGTAAATTGCGTGATTAACCATTAAGCATTTACATACTTATTAGTTCACATTTTGCTTGGTCATTTGCTTAAGTGGACTTCCATTTCATCACACCAATTTAGGGACTTTGCATTGTTGAATTCTCCAATTGGATTGTGTACATGTGCTTTAGATTTTAGGCAAATCTTAATTTGATATCAAAGCCTTGGTTTAAGGAAGGGAATTTTCATGATCTTTATTTGAAATTACAATTCTTAATTTTTTTACTTCTTGATCCGAAGTGTTGAGGTGGAATTGAAGTACTTGATTTGGTGTTGTTGTGTTATAATTGTTGATTGATTGAAGTAGACTTGGAAAACTTTGGGTAGCTTGTGTTCCTTGAGTTTACCGTGAGTAAGAAGGGAGTGTTCCTTGAAGATAATTTGGGAAAAGTGAAATTTTTGAAACATAGAAGATTGAATTTTGTTGGTAATTTCAGAAATTGCATTTGTTGTTTGTAAATTCCAGATTTGCATTGTGTGGAGATAAGGAAAATATTTGAAATTCAAACACCTTCTTTAAGTTTGAAACAATTCATTGAGTAACAGTGAATGAGTGTTATTTGAATTTGAATTGTTCTTACCATTTGTGAAGAATGTTGCATTAAAAATGGTATTTGAATCTTGCTGTTGTCGTGAGTGGTAGAGTTTGTGTTGTGTGTAGTGGTGATTGAAATGTGCACCATGAGTGAGGTGTTATGTGTAGTGGCGATTGAAATTTGCACCATGAGTGAGGTATTGTGTGTATGGCTGTGTGAGTGTGTTGTGGAGTTGTGTAAGGAAGGTGCTGCACATGGTGTATGGGATTGTGTGTGTCGTAACTAGAGAAGGAAGTTTAGTAGTAAAGTTTGAATTTCAAAATAAGCATTTAAGTGTGAAAGTTATTAAGTATTGATACTTAAAAACTTGCTTAGTCAAATTCGATAACTTACTACTTGGAAGTATTTAATTATAGAGGACAAGGTCATCGTACTACAAGTGGGAGAACTTTGGAGGAACAACTTCAGGACCTCACCACCATTGTTGCTACACTAGCAACGGATGCAATACCAAAACCACTAGTGGCGAATCCTCAGGAACACCCCCTAGAATGCTCCTAAAAAAACATTCAAAGGGGGGGGAGCAGTAGGAAGAGGAAACGGGGGAAGGAGGTGGAAGGAAATCATCATCCCTTTTTAGGGTGAGAGGGATGATAATTTTAGGGTCAATCTTTACCCAAACAAGGATTTCAACCCAAACCTAAGGGCAAAATAGAATCTACCTTGCAGTTCCAGTGGTGGGGGAACCTGATTTAGATGTATGATCCAAGACATCCACATATGTTCACCTTTTTTTATCTAGTAATGTTTGGATTTCCACTATAGTAGGTACATTGATCGGTTTTACTAGATGGTTAAATAACATGTACTAATGATCAACTTGTGGGACATTTTTGGAGTCACATCCAATGGCCCACAAATTGCTCAATTAACTTGAAGAACCGGCCATTTGAAGACCATCTTTTGTACTTGTATTTTTCATTATTGAACCATTTTTTTTGTTCATTTTTAGGACTTATAATTTGTTTGTAGAACCGGCCACTTGGTGGCATATGTGTAATTTTTTTAACATTTTTACCCTAATTGGAGCAAGTACAAATACTTGCTAACTAGGGTTTGTAGGAGCTTTTGACATTTTGAGAAAAATACACACTTTGAGCCGTGAGGGAGAGCCTTGCAAATCAAAGATCTCTTATCAATTTCTTGTGAAATTGTGACAAGATTTAACAAGTGTAGACTGTGAGTAATATCAATCTTCCATTTGTTGTTAGCAAATTGTATTTAGTGAGTCATATCTAGGTGCAATTTTTTGTTACCTTTGTTCACATGATTTGGATGAAATTTTCATATTTTGATCAATTCAATTTTGAAATTGCTTCCTAGTGTAAATTGCATGATTAACCATTGAGCATTTACATACTTATTAGTTCACATTTCTCTTGGTCATTTGCTTAAGTGGAATTCCATTTCATCATACCAATTTAGGGATTTTGCATTGTTGAATTCT
Organism: Laguncularia racemosa; assembly: GCA_037954665.1. Lineage (NCBI taxonomy): Eukaryota > Viridiplantae > Streptophyta > Magnoliopsida > Myrtales > Combretaceae > Laguncularia > Laguncularia racemosa. Next base: position 29,624 of record JBBMOL010001357.1, on the reverse strand, counting down.
CCAATTGGATTGTGTACATGTGCTTTAGATTTTAGGCACATCAAAAGCCATTATACCTTTTGCCCATAATTCATAAGTTGGCAGCCTTATTAACCTATGTGCCTCTAATTGGAAACTAAATTGTTCTTCTTTTGGTGTATTGAAATGGATGGTCATATCATGACAATCTATTGTTGTACAATGTCTGATTAACCAATCCATCCTTAGAATTACCATATCTAACACCAAATAATTTGCAAATAATACTCCACCCTACACTTCTATATAGACCTCTCTACATATTTTGTTTAGTCCTCTACCTACACTCGTAAGTGTACTCAAATTTAATGCAGCAACCAACATCTCAAAAAATATTTCATGTCTAATTCTATATGCATTAGCCACACAAGAATGTGATGCACCAGTATCAAATAAAACATATGCTTTAGCAGAATTTACTAATAGCATACTTGCCAAGGTCTCTATATCTAGAGTCTCTTACCTCTATAGTGCAAACACTTATGTTGGTGCCCTCTACCTTAACCCTACCTACTAAAGCTTGCCATTATTATCTCCAGCCTAATTTCTTTCTACTAATGCTAGCTGCACATTCCGTCTTCTGTTATCTAGGTAGTCTACCATTTTATGACCCCTTTATTTGCATGAGAAGCAGAATGTAAGTGGAATTGATCTCTTCCAATATGTCTTGCTGCTATGTCTTGTCTTTCTACATGAAACACAGGAACCTTCTAGCCATTTGCATTCATTTAACTCATACGGTCCAAGCATCTTCCACATTTATTACCCTACCTTGTTTAAGATGTCCTCGCCTAACAGGAGGGCGCTACAATGACCATAAGTTTGGTCTGCATTGTATGGGGTCTTTTGCCCTTCTCTTGGATCATAATACTCTAGGTAAGTCTTTTTCCCAATATTATTTGAGTTCCTAGATTCCTCATCTTGTCAATCCTCTTGTGACTCTGTTATAGGAGTTTGTCCTTATTTACAGCTTCTAAGTAAGTTTTTAGTTGAAAGGCAACCACTTCATGTTGTAGGGTAAGTTCTAACCCAATACGAACCAATGAGCCATAGATTTCTCATCAACTCTGAATGTAGGTGGCATTGATTTCATCAAAAGATTGAGTTTTGTCTCATACTCATCTACCGACCTTTTCCCATGATAGTAGTTGTAGTATGTTGCTTGCATATTGTCCTAATGGTGTTCAAGAAATATTGCACATACAATAACTCCTTGAACCTGTACACGTGATCACTCCCATGGTAAGTTTGGAAACACTTGACCACCATTCAAAAGCCACGTCCCTTAGTAGATACACTATATATTTCACCTTCTCATCTCTAGGTGTCTGATGTGCCTAAAACCACTTAGAAGCACAATCAAAAGACTTAAGAAAAACAATCTCAAGTCAAGGCAAAACCGGATCCACAAAGGGCAATTTCACGTGAACCCTAATGAAGATATAAGGAAATCCAAAAGTTCAAAGATATAATTGTAATACCACAATGATAATATCTTCTAATAACACTCTAATCTCATATAATCCATGAAGATAATCCACAAATGACAAAGAAAATCTCAATTCCAAGAACTCCTTTCCAATGGTGAAGTACACATTTTCAAGGGAATTCTTCAATGAAGATTCAAATTCAATTGCAAAGTACTTCAAATAAACACAATAATTCGTGAACATAAGATGCATTTCTAACTAAGAACTATCTCAATTCAACCCTAGATATGACACACTAGAGAAAAAAAAATCACAACAAAATAAAATTGATACAACTCACAATTTCAAGATGTTGCACTCGCCACAATTTCAACTCTTGGGATTGAAATTGATAAGAGTTTAGATGACAATTAGGAACCCTAATTCTCATGTGAAAAGAAGTGTTTGTTCTGCAAAAATAAGCCCCCTCAAACCCTCTCTTAAGCAAGTATTTATACTTGCTACTCCTAAGGTTAAAAAGTGGTCAAAATTACAAGTTTGCCACTTTAAGGTAGCTAGCCCTAAATGAAAATTACAAGGAAATGAAAGTGTCCCAAAATGATTACAACATAAATAGTCCATGCAAATAAAAAATATATAAAAGAAATTGGTCTTCAAGATGCCGATCTTTCTATAGGATCCATCAGCCCAACTCATCGCTGGTTCAGGTCGGTTCATGAATAACCCACAAGCTGAATCTGAGTAAATTTGTTCATCGCCCTATAAAATATGATAAGTGTGCCTGTTGGAAAACACAATACAAGAATAATAGAAAAGAGGTTAATTTATAAATAATTCCAGGTTCGATCTACTCAAAATGGGCCCTTTTCGCCAAAATTCGAATTCCTTTAGTTCTTGCCCTAATGATAGATCTTGTCGGATTTTGATTCCTATCATCTCCTCGGGCCTCAAAAAGATTTATCCTCAAATCTGGTAGATCAAATGCAGTAAAGACTTTGTTTCCTCCTAGCAAGCCACCTGAAGAAATTTCACTGCAGAATCCCAATATCTGAAATACTACAAGTGGTAATTGTTTTCTCTCCTCCATTTCCAGGATGTATCTCATCTGCAACACAAATAATGACCCATTATCCACTGAGGTGTCCCCTATCTCAACCCATTTCACTGATATTGTTTCCTCCTTTTCTAACTCATCTGTATGTCGCTGATCCTCATGGTCTTCTAATGGTTGGCCTAACTGATCATTGCCCTCTAAGACCTCTGAAGGTGAACACAACTGCCTCTGAACATTCTGGCCCTCTAATGATAGACTCATCTAACTCTGATCCTCAAAATACTCCAATGGTTTACTCAACTGCTCGTGAACCACTAGTATCTCTGAAGGAGAACTAACTGACCCTGAATAGTTTGGTCCTCTAGTAGTCTGCTCATCTGACTATGATCATCAGGATCCTCTAAAGGTTGGCACATCTATTGATGAGATCCATGAAGCCAGAAGATGGAATGTGGATCCTCTTGAAGTGCCACCTAGACCGATCATAAGAAATCGAGCGAAACGATTCAAGAAAGCACTTAACGGGTTGATAAAGGATGTCCATGAAGCCAGAAGGATGGAGCAATCATGAAGTTGGAAAGGATTGGAACAACCATGGGAAGGCCCTTGCTCTTGTACAAGTCATACCGGATACGGGTGAAGAGGGCGTGTCTTTACAAGGCACGGCCGTGTAGGAATCTCAAGGTTACACAGAATCATACGGTCATATACATGGCCAAAGGCATGCCGTGTATGGAGTCAAGAAAATCCACAGAAAGATACACGTCTAGAAGTACACGGTCGTGTATGTCTCCAAACGCCGCCGGCCTTCATGTTCTGTTTTTGTTATTTTTACGCAACTTATTGAAGTGATGTCATTTTGGGCTTTATTGTTACAAATTGTAAACCCTAGTATAAAGCTCCTAGGGTTAGAACATAGGGAGACAAGATATACAACATTGAAAGTTTGAAAACACTTTTGAGAGAATTCCTCTCTTGGTTCTTTAAGAACTAATCTAGAACTTATCGGATTTATTTCCGTAGCGTTATCCCGACTTATTAATCGGTCTTTCATCCCGATTGTGGCGTCTTCATATTATACCAAGGTTCTTGTCTCGTTTATAGACAACGGGTCGCGGTTTCCACTTGAGGGTGTTTTGGTTTCTTAGGTAACGAATTCCGAACGTATTGGTATTGGGTTTCGTCACACGTTAGCGTGGTTCGTATCAGTTAGGAATCCGATCAAACCGATTCGCATCAGTTTGGTATCAGAGCCTAGGTTTGTTAAACCATTAGTTTGGTTTGAGGAAGGTAACATTAACACCCTAACTCCAATCGTTCATATCAATTGTTCATATTCAATTTCATAGTGTTAATTGCCTATTGAAAGTGTAGTACCTACTATTCAATTTTGTTACAAAAAAAAAAAAGAGGAAGAATCACGACAAAAAAAAAAAGGAACGTGATCAAGAGCAACAAACAAAGGCAACCAAAAAAAATCTAAAAGAAAAAGAGGAAAAAAAAATTCGAGCCCTAGAGTTGTTTTGAATTCTACGAAAGGGAATTGGTGTAGTTTGGGTTAGTTCCAAGAGAATTGAGAAGAGGAATTGGTGAGTTGATATCATCATTGCTGTGAGAATACACGAGTGACTGTGTGATATCATCCTTTGAGCAAAACACGTAAGGGAGTGTATCGTAAGGCTTAATTATATATATATTTGTGTTAGTACTAATTTTTTTTATGCAGGAACTATGTCGAGGCAACATTCTCCTGAAAGTGAGAGGGAAGGTTTGATGCTAGGTTAATGATTGAGGCATTGAGGGGGTGAGATGAAGAGGATGTTTCAGGAGGGATGGAACAAATTCATGAGACGGTAGAGCAAAGACTAGAGCAATCTAAAAACGTCTTCTAAGGGCGTAAGAGGGAGAGTCGTTCTAGGAGAGTACAAAGGGGTGGAGATGAAATGTCGGATGATGAATTTGATGAACCTTTTGTTTGGGGGTTTATAGAGGATATAGTGGTAGGAATAGAGAAACTAGGGGTTGGGAAGATAGAGAAGATAGGAATAGAGAGGATAATCAATTGAGTAGTATAAAGATGAAGATTCCTCCTTTCCAAGGGAAGAATGATCCCGAGGCGTACTTAGAATGGAGAAGAAGGTGGAGATGGTATTTGATTGTCATAACTATAGTGGGAGAAAGAAAGTGAAACTTGCTGCCATTGAATTTCGGATTATGCCATAGTGTGGTGGGATCAACTAATGTTAAATCGAAGAAGGAATGGCGAACCACCTATTGAGTCGTGGAAGAGATGAAGAGGGTGATGAAGAAGCAGTTTGTGCCTGCGTATTACTATAGTGAGTTACACAACAAATTGCAAACTCTTAGGCAGGGAAGCCGAAGTGTGGATGAGTATTTCAAGGAGATGGAAGTAACGATGATTAGGGCGAATGTAGAGGAGGATAGAGAGGCTACCATGGCTAGGTTTCTTATCGGATTGAATAGAGAAATTCAAAATGTCGTAGAATTGCAACACTATGTAGAATTGGAAGATATGGTGCATATGGCTATAAAGGTTAAGAACCAACACAGGAGGAAAGGTAGTAGTAATGCATGGTTTCAACAGGGTACTGGTTCATCCACATGGAAGACTAACCAATGGAAGAAGGAAGAAAAGCCTTTATCCACCAAACCAAAAGGAGAGCAGAGGCAAGTAGGTTCTACTCCTGATGATCAAGGTAAACCTGACTCTTCTACTCCTAGAAACCATGACATTAGATGTTTTAAATGCCAAGGTAGAGGCCATATTGCTAGTCAATGTCCAAATAGGCGTGTGATATTTCTGCGTGATGATGGTGAGTATGAGACTGAGGGGGATAGTGAAGAGGATGATATGCCTCCATTAGAGGATGCTAGTGATGATGAGGAGCCTGTAGTAGGGAAGTTAGTGGCAGTAGTGAAGTGAGCTTTGAATATGCAGGTGAAGGAAGAAGAGGAGGTGCAAAGAGAGAATATCTTTCATACTAGATGTTATCTAGGTGATCATATTTGCAATTTGATCATTGATGGAGGAAGTTGCACCAATGTGGTGAGTAATTTTATTGTTGAGAGGTTGGGACTCAAGACTACTAGACACCCTAGTCCATATAAATTGCAGTGGCTGAATGATAGTGGCGAGACTAAGGTGAGTAAGCAAGCCTTGATTGCTTTTCGCATTGGTAGGTATGAGGATGAGGTGTTATGTGATGTAGTGCCAATGCAAGCGTGTCATGTGTTGTTGGGGAGGCCATGGCAATTTGATAGGAAGGTTGTTCATGATGGCTTTTCTAACAAGTATACGCTTGTTCACCAAGGGAAAAGCTTTAATCTTAAACCTTTAACACCTAAACAGGTGTATGAGGATCAGTTGCAGCTACAACAGTCTTTTGCAAAATATAAGGTGAGTGAAAAATAGAGGGAGAGTGAGAGAGCAAAAAAACAGCGAGAGAGAAAAGGAATACAAAAGTCAATCTTAAAAGGAAAAAGAGAGGAAGGCTGGAAAGAGTGTGAGAGACCAAGTTGAAGGGGGATCAACTTTGGTGGTGAGTGAAAAGGAGAGTGCAGCCTTGCAAAAGGAGAGTTGTGTGGCAAGAGCGAGTGTAGTGAGGAGAGCGTTAGTGATGAAGCAACCTATGTTGTTGCTGGTTTTTAAGGAAACATGTTTGAATACTAACGAACTATCTAACTCTTTGCCTAGTGTGGTTGTGTCTATTGTGCAGGACTTTGAAGATGTCTTCCTTGAGGAGATTCCAAAGGGATTACCACCTATTCGTGGTATTGAGCACCAAATTGACCTTGTACCCGGAGCATCGATTCCAAACAAGCCAGCTTATATGAGCAATCCGGAGGAGACAAAGGAACTCCAAAGGCAGGTCGATGAATTAATGGAGAAGGGGTACGTGAGGGAAAGCATGAGTCCATGCGCAGTGCCTGTGATTTTGGTGCCTAAGAGGATGGTCATGGAGAATGTGTGTTGACTGCCGCGCCATCAACAACATCACGGTAAAGTATCATCATCCCATTCCTCGCTTAGATGACATGTTAGATGAGTTACATGGGTTTAGTGTCTTTTCCAAAATTGATCTGAAAAGCGGATATCGCCAAATTAGAATGAATGAAGATGATGCTTGCAATATTGCTAATTTTTTCTTTAGGGAAGTTGTGAGATTACATGGTATGCCTAGAACAATTGTATCGGATAGAGATGCTAAGTTCTTGAGCTACTTCTGGAAGACATTGTAGGCTAAGTTAGGAACTAAGTTATTGTTTTCTACTACTTGTCATCCACAGACTGATGGTCAAACTGAGTAGTAAATCGAACTTTATCTACTTTGTTGAGGGCTATCATTAAAAAGAATATTAAAAGTTGGGAGGATTGTTTGCCGCATGATGAATTTGCCTATAACCGTACAGTGCGTTCTGCTACAAAATTTACTCCTTTTGAAATTGTGTATGGTTTTAATCCACTAACTCCCTTGGATTTATCACCTTTGCCTATTTCTGAGTATGTTAATCTAGATGGCCAGAAGAAAGCAGAATTTGTTAAACAAATCCATGAGAAGGCAAGGCTAAACATTGAGCGAAGAACAGAGCAGTATGTGAAACAAGCCAAAAGGGTCGTCGACAAGCTGTCTTTGAACCTGGAGACTGGGCTTAGGTTCACATGCGCAAAGAGCGATTTCCTGTGCAACGTCGATCTAAATTACTTCCTAGAGGCGATGGACCATTTCAAATTCTTGAGCGCATCAATGATAATGCATACAAGATAGATTTACTAGGTGAGTATCAAGTAAGTTCCACGTTTAATGTTACTGATCTGAGTCCTTTGATGCAGGCGATGATTTAAGACAAATCCTTTTCAAGAAGAGGGGAATAATGAGATCCATGAAGCCAGAAGATGGAATGTAGATCCTCTTGAAGTGCCACTGGACCGATCACAAGAAATCGAGCGAAACGATTCAAGAAGGCACTTAACGGGTTGATAAAGGATGTCCATGAAGCCGGAAAGGATGGAGCAATCATGAAGTTGGAAAGATTAGAACAACCATGGGAATGCCCTTACTCTTGTACAAGTCATACCGGATACGGGGTGAAGAGGGCGTGTCTTTACAAGGCACGGCCGTGTAGGAATCTCAAGGTTACACAGAATCATACACGGTCATATACACAGCCAAAAGGCACGGCCGTGTATGGAGTCAAGAAAATCCACAGAAAGATACACGTCTAGAAGTACACGGCCGTGTATGTCACCAACGCCAGCTCAAGGCCGTCGGCCTTCATTCCAACGCCGCCGGCCTTCATGTTCAGTTTTTGTTATTTTTTACGCAACTTATTGAAGTGATGTCGTTTTGGGCTTTATTGTTATGAATTGTAAACCCTAGTATAAAGCTCCTAGGGTTTAGAACATAGGGAGACAAGATACACAACATTGAAAGTTTGAAAACACTTTTGAGAGAATTCCTCTCTGGTTCTTTAAGAACTAATCTAGAACTTATCGTATTTTATTTTTATTGCGTTCATCCCGACTTATCAATCGGTCTTTCATCCCTATTGTGGCGTCTTCATATTATACCAAGGTTCTGTCTCGTTTATAGACAACGGGCGCAGTTTCCACTTGAGGGTGTTTGGTTTCTTAGGTAACAAATTCCGAACGTATTGGTATTAGGTTCGTCACACGTTGGCGTGGTTCGTATCAGTTAGGAATCCAATCAAAACGATTTCGCATCATCTGTGTCTGACAAATTTTGTGCTCTAAAGGTTGGCTCGTGTCACTAGAGCCCTCAAGAACCTTTGAAGGTTGGCATACCTGCGTTTGCACAGTTTGGTCCTCTAAAGGTTTGATCATGTGGCTATGATCCTCAAGATTCAATGATGGTTGTTTATTTGTCTTTGCATCTCCTGGACCTCTGATGGCGACCTAGGTTCAATACTATAACCCCTTTTCCCAAATTAGTTGAATCACTTTTTCAAGGGAATTCTTCAAGGGTTTTCAAATTAAAATTGAAAAGGGACTTAAAAAAAACCAAAATTCAAAAATAAAAAAAGAAAATTTCTGCCCAAGAACTATCTAAATTTCCCCCCCCCTTAGTATGACACACTAAAAAGAAGAAAAGAAATCAAAAAAAAAGGGAAAATTGATACAATTCACAATTTAAAGGGATGTTGCACTGGCCACAATTAAAAAAAACTTTTGGGGGATTAAAATTGAAAAGAGTTTAGTAAAAATTAGGAACCCAAATTTTTCCTCACGTGAAAAGGTTTTTTCTGCAAAAAAAGGCCCCCCAAACCCTCTTTTTTAAAAAAAAGAAATTTATATTTGAAACCCCGGGGGTTTTTAAAAAGGGGTAAAAAATTACAAGTTTGCCACTTTTAAGGTGGCAAACCCAAAAATAAAACCTACTCCTAGAAAAATTAAAATGATTTGCATATAGTGGTGATTAGGGTGGGAATCCACAGAGTTTGGTTTAAAAAATTTATTTCTTTTAAAAGGAAAAAAAAGGGGGAAAAAGGGAAAAAAGGGGGGGTTTTTTTTGTGAACCCAAATAAATTTAAAACAAGATAAAAAAATTTAAAAATTATTGATAAAAGCCTACCCAAAAGGGAAATTTCAAGATATTTTTAAATTTGGGGAATTTGATCATCGATGAAAATTTTTTTCCCTATTCTTATTTCAAAGAAAACGGTTTGGTTATTAAAAAACCTAACAACCTATTCTCCTTATTTCCCTCGATAATCAAAGGCTTTAAATTTTTTTTTTTTTTCGTTTAAAACAACCCTAGAAACCCGGCTTGGGGTTTTAAATTTCAAAACCAATGGGGCATTAAAATTAGAGAACCCCCAAAATTCATCCCAGTAGTTTTAAAAAGATAACCTTTTTAAAAACTTTGATCACACACCTCCATAACATGAATTCATATCTCCTTTTATAACCAAACATTTTTTGGGCGTCACTAAAAACTGGAAACAATCAAACAATTTCGGTTTTGGGGCTTTGCTAGTTAAAAAATTTTTAATTAACTTGCTATTGAGTAGAAAAGCTTTTTTCCCAACCAATTTTAACCCCAAAAATAATAAAGAAAAAATGAAAAAAAGTATATCCTCCCCAAAAGCAAAGAATAGAATAAATAAAGTAAAATTAGACCCCCAAAATTTCGGGGGAAAAATTTAAAAACATCTATAAAACCCCTTTTTGGGGTTAGAAAAGTTTTTTTTAAGGCTACCAGGGTTCATAAATTTAAAAAAGAAAAAAAAAAATAAAAAAAATTAATAACCCTTTTGGCCTGCTCTGCCTCCGGGGTTTCCTTTCTTAAAGGGACCCAAAAAATTTTCCAAAATTAAAAAAGTTGCCCAAAAACCCCCCCTTAGGGGTTTGGTTTTTTTTTTAAAATTTTTGGGAGTTTTCCCCCAACTAGGACCCCCCAAACTAAGAAGTACATCATAACTTTACAAAGTTTAGTGGTAAATAACTTTATAAGGCAGGGGAAAGGATTAAAGGGAAGCAACTAGAAAATGCCCACATCATGGTTACCAGAAAATTCCTTTTGAGATCTTTTACTGAGTCTGGAGGACTTTAGGTCTTTTGTGGATGCGCAGCGGGGGGTGCACTAAGGGGAAAAAACTTCTTGGGGCCAGGCTTTGATAAAGGGGGCCCTCTATGCACACAATTAGCAAAATGAAAAAAGGGTAAAGAGGGGCTTCAATGAATGAAAATTTCAGTTGGCTATTTAAATACTCAGAAAGCAGCCCCCCCCCAAAGAAAGTGACTCCCCTTTTCAAAATTCTTTTAATCTAATCCATTTTCTAGTTGTGAAATTTGCTCAGGACCCCCCTCATAGTGGGCAGGGCGGGGAAAGTCGTAAACCAAATTTGGAGAGCAGTTAAATTTTGTAGGAACCCCAGAGAGGACTAAAGGACCCTATTCGAATACATACAACCCTGGGTGGCCAATCATCCAATTCTAGGGGGAATGAGAAAAAAGCAATTAACCCCCCCCCTAGTTTTTCCCCAAAAAAAGCCTTCCCAAATGCCTATTTAAATAAACCCACTCAGATGGAAGAGTCATGAGGGTACAGCAAAAGACGCCCCCTCTACAAAACCAACAGCTTCTATCAGAAATTGGAGTAGTTTGGGTAAAATTTGCAAGAGCAAAGTACTAGACCTCGGGTCTTTACCTAGCAGAAAAAGGAGAACACCCATATGTCAACGCCTTGCAAAGGGGGGTGGGAGGTAAAAGAAGTGAAAGGCAGGTAAAAATTCAAGAAAAAGATCCAGAGAAAGGAAAAGGGGAAAAGGAGGGGAATCAATAAAAAGCACCAGTTTTGCAGCTTAGTTCCACCTACCCCCCTTCCCCCGGGAAAAGCCCAAATTAGGGGATTTGGAAGCCAGTTTGCTGGGTTTTGTGACATTTTTAAAGGGGGGCTTCAAAAAATATACCTCTCAGGGCCTTGAAAAAAATTCCACCCTACCCAAATTCATGAAAGAGCTGCTCTCTAAAAAAAGACCCAGGGGAGAGTGTTGAGAAAGTAATGTTCTTGGGGAGAGTTAGTTTATAGAGAAGAAATCTGTCATCCCTAGAAAGTGAAAGTCAGGGAAGTTTCAGTATCCTTGCACCATGGTAATATTTTTTGAGAATGTTTTGTTTTTATTCTGGTGAAGTTTTAATTTAATGCCACTTTCAGTTTTAAGAAGCTTGGGAAAAGACCACAAAAGTGCAAAAGGGGCCAAACACTGGCAAGCTATAAGGCTCAAGGGTTTTCAAGGGTCGTGGAGGATGTCTTTGTAAGGGCGATAAATTTATATTTCAGTGGACTTTGTCCTGGATTTGGGGAAGAAAGAAACATTCCACTCATTCTGGGTAGACATTTCCCAGCCACAAGTCAAACTCTAATTTAGTAGGATAGGTAAGCCACCCCTTTGAGCACTAGATGACCCGGTAAAATTTTGATAGTGTGATCTGTGTTTTGTTAAAGAGAAAGAAAGTATTCTGACATATTCTTGGGTGAAAATTTCTAACAATGTGTGGAGGAAGATGTAGGGCAAACCACTCTTGAAGCTTCTTTAATGAGATAGATGATTGGGGAGAGAGGTGGGCCCCCAAAAACTATGAGCAAGTACCCCCGACTGAAATGAGTTGCTTTCCAAAATGGACCATATGAGAAGCCCCCCAGTGCCAAAACTAATGCCCCTGAAAACATTAAACCTAATGTCTTTTCAATCAATTTTTTTGATTAGAGTTCGAAATTAGGGAAACTATGGCCTCACTTAATCTAGCCCTATGACAAGAGAATTTAAACAGCGATTTAAGGCCCTTGGATGAATGGAAATCCGGGGTGTCCGGGAGACATCTAGCAGGGAAGTTTGTTGATATCCACCTACAAACATTGGTGGAAGCTGAAAAGAAAGGGGCCCCAAAATGAAGGGGAAACTTGGAATCCTAATGAAGACGTGGTGTTGGAGAGTTGTTTAAAACCCTTTTTTAGCTGAGATGCAAACCCTGATAGTAGGGTTTTGCAAAAAACAACGCTCTTTTGGGGCAGCCCATATTTCGTTTACTTTAATTGGTTTCGTTGGTTTTCTTTTAATTTTTTTTAGGAAAATGCAAGGTCCAAGTTCAAATTTGAGGGATTTAAATATGGTTCTACGTTATACCAGGGGGTCCCTTCCCTTTTTTCTTTTTTCCTTCCTATTTTGTTATTTGCATTGATGTGAGACAGTGTGGAACTACTATTCTTAGTGTGGGGAAAGGGGAAAGTAGGTATTAAAGTTGAGATGATATTGCCCGTTCTGTGCTTTGATGATTACTCTTCCATTTCCCTTTTAAAATGTATTTGTCCCTGGGTTTTCTGACAATTTTTAAGCCAATTTTTTCAAAATTTTGATGGGAAACTAAAGATTTTATAAAAAAAAATACCCTTTTTCATTGTTTATGATTTATTTTAAAAATAAAATCTTATTATCCCTACTCCCAGTTTTGTTCTGACTTTTTTAAAAATTTTGAATAAAAATCTTTAGAATCAAAAATTTTCCCAGTTTTTAGCCCTTTTAATTTGAAGTTTTAAGAGTCTATTGGTCCTCTTATGAAAGATAAACAAATTACTTGGGGGCTCTTCTCTAGCAGTTTTTTTTCTTGAAAGTTGCTTTGAAAACTTTTAACATCTAATGAAAGAGGTAAGGGAAAAATCCTCCTTTGATCATTTTAAAAAAACTTAAAATTTTGAAAACATTCAAATGAATAAGTTTCCCTTCTCCAAGACTCGGGTATTGAGTTTAAAAATATCAAAATTGAATGCTATCAATCAAGAAAATTCTAGAAGCTCAGAAACATACATGGCCCGGGTACAGGTAGAAGGACGGCCCTGTATTGTGTCAGATAACTTCCAGAAACAACCGGGGGGTTACACGGTCAGAAGGCACGGTCGTGGTTGTGTCGGTACCCCCCAGAAAAAATCACGGCCAAACACGGACGAAGGCACGGTCCGGTTTTGTGTCAAGTAGCACCGAAACACGCACCCTGTACACAATAAAAGACGCCCTAATATTTAGATATTTGTTTCGTGACTTAGTTTGTAATATGGCATGTATATTTTGTATTGTATATTTTGGTAGAAGAAGATTTGTTTTCCTAGTTTTGTAAGATATAGTTGCTTAGAAAGATATCCTCCTCATGTATATATATACTTGAACATGAATTATGAAAAGGCATTTAGCCAAAGTTTCTCAAAAGTTGTTATGGTATCAGAGCCACACAACTGAGTATTGCGCTGAATCCATAGTTCTTTTTTAGTCTTGGAATTGCTGGCTTGTTCTTGTTTTTCCTTTGGCTTTAGGTTGGTTAATTTCAATCAACAATTTTTTATAATCAAGTTGTGAGTGACAATTCGATTTAGAATGTCTCTTGAGAAAACACATGAAATCTTAGCTATTAGATTTACGGGAAAGAATTATACTGCATGGGAATTTCAGTTTCAAGATGTTTTTTGAAAGGGAAGAGCTTGGGGTCATATTGACAGGTCTTCTCCAGCTCTACAGAGTCGAAGATCGTGGTCAATGGGAGGCGAAGGATGCACAGATTTTTTCTTGGATTTGGGATCTATTGAGGCTCATATGGTGAACAATTTATGATCCTTTAGCACAGTAAAAGAAATGTGGGAATACTTGAAGTACATCTACAATCAAGATAATACTACAAGACGTTTCCCAAATTTTGATACGAACCACACCAACCGTAACGAAACCCAATACCCAATACATTCGGAAATTCGTTGCCTAAGACGCCCAAACACCTAAAGTGGAAACCGCAACCCGTTGTCTATAAGCGAGACAAGAACCTTGGTATAAAAACGAAGACGCCACAATCAGGATGAAAGACCGATTGATAAGTCGGGATGAACGCCACGGAAAATCAATCCGATAAGTTCGATTTAGTTCTTGAAGAACCAAGAGAGGTGCCTCTCAAAAGTGTTTAATGTTCAAAGATGTATGTTGTTCATTATTCTAAACCCTAGGAGCTTTTATACTAGGGTTACAATTCGTGTAAAACAAGTCCAAAATGACTTAGTTTAGATAAGTGGCGTAAAAACGTGAAAACAGAAAAGCTAGCCGGTAAGGGATACACGGCCGTGTACTTTGGCCGGTACCTTTCTGTACAACTTCTAGCAACATACACGGCCATGTACACGACCGTATACTTTGACCGTGTACTTTTCTGTGCACATTCCGGTCATATACACGACCGTGTACTTCTGGTCGTGTATCTTTCTGTAGATTTGCTTGTCTCCATACACGCCCGTTGTACTTTGCCTGTATCTTTCTGTGGATTTGCTTGACTCCATACACGGCCGTGCCTTGAAAGTACATGTCCTCTTCAACCCGTGTCCAATGTGACTTGTATAAGAGCAAGGGTCTTCCATGGTTGTTCTAATCCGTTCCAACTTCATGATTGCCCCAATCCTTTCCGGCTTCATGGACATCCTTTATCAACCCGTTAAGTGCTTCCTTGAGTCGTTTCGCTCGACTTCTTGTGATCGTCAGGCGACACTTCAAGAGGATCCACATTCCTTCTTCCAGCTTGACTCTCATCATGGATCTCATCATTCCCTCCTCTTGAAAAGGATTTGTCTCAAATCGTCACCTACATCAAAGGACTCAGATCAGTAACATTAAATGTGACACTTACTTGATACTCACCAGGCAAATCTATCTTGTATGCATTGTCGTTGATGCGCTCAAGAACTTGAAATGGTCCATCGCTCTAGGAAGTAGTTTAGATCGACGTTGCACGGGAAACCGCTCTTTGCGCATGTGAACCCAAACCCAATTTTCAGGCTAAAAAATCTTGGATCTCCTGTCCTTGTTCACCCTTGAAGCAACCCTGGCATTTTGTTTTACATCCTACTCTTTACCTGTGCATGTAGCTTTCTCACGAAGTGTGCCTTAGAATCAGCATCAAAACTCACAACTTGTTAAGTGGCAATGACAATAAATAATTAGGATTCAGTGGGTTAAAACCAAACACAATCTCAAATGGTGAACAATGAATAATGCTATTTAAAGCCCTATTACATGCAAACTCCACAAATGGTAGGCAATCCTTCCAGTCCTAATGTTCTTCTCTATGATTGCCCTAACAATTGAATTAAAGTCCTGTTAACCCCTCAATTTGCCCATCAGTTTGTGGGTGACGGATAGTCCGAAAACATTAGTTTAGTTCCCCACTTTTACCACAATACTCTCCAAAAAAGACTCAAAAATTTTACATCTCGATCACTAACAATGCTTCTAGGTGTACCATGCGGACACATTACCTCTCTAAAGAACAAATCAACAATGTGTATAGCATCATCAGTTTTATGACAAGGAATGAAATGAACCATTTAGAAAACCTACCCACAACCACAAAAATAGAATCTCATCATGCCTAGGCTAGATAATCCTAACATAAAATCTATGGAAATGTTTATCCATGGCTCATGAGGATGACACTATACTCATATAACCAATCTAAGAAGTCATCTAAGCGATGAATGGGATGACGATAATTTACCGTGATGTTGTTGATGGCGTGGCAGTCAATACACATTCTCATGTCCCATCCTTCTTAGGCACCAAGATCAAAGGCACTGCACATGACTCATGCTTCTCTCACGTACCCCTTCTCCATTAGTTCATCGACCTGCCTTTGGAGTTCCTTTGTCTCCTCGGATTGCTCCTATAAGCTGGCTTGTTTGGAATCGATGCTCCGGGTACAAGGTCAATCTGGTGCTCAATACCACGAACAGGTGGTAATCCCTTTGGAAATCATCGGGAAAAGCATCTTCAAAGTCCTGCACAAGAGACAAAACCCAACACTAGGCAAAAGGTTAGACAATTCGTTAATATTTAAAAACATGTTTCTTTAAAAACCAGCAAAAAAACAAGGTTGCCTCATCACAAAACGCTTCCTTACTAAAATCGTTTCTTGCCACCAACTCCCCTTTTTGGAAGGCTCCCCTTTCCCCTTTTACTCACCCCCAAAAGTTGACCCCCCTTAAAACCGGGGCCTCTCACATTTTTCCCACCCTTTCCCTTTCCTTTTCCTTTTGACCCTGACTTTTATATTCCTTTTTTTTCATTGTCTTTTGCTCTCTCACTTTTTTCACTCTGCTTTTCATCACCTTGTTTTTTGCAAACGATTTATTGTAGCTAAAAATGTTTCCTCATACACTTGTTTAGGTGTTAACATTTTAAAGGGTTTAAAAAAAACTTTTCCCTTGGTGAACAAGCGTATACTTGTTAAAAAACCCATCATGAAAAAACCTTTCCCTTTAAATTGCCATGGCCTCCCCAACAACACATGACATGCTTGCATTGGACTACATCACAAAACACCCACCCTCATCCCTACCAATGCAAAACCCAATCAAGGCTTGCTTCCCCACCTTAGTCTAAACCACTATCATTCAACCACTGAAATTTTATATGGACTAGGGTGTCTAACGTTTTGAGCCCCAGCCTTTCAACAAAAAAATTACTCATACATTAGTGCAACTTCCCCCATCAATAATTTAAACTACAAATTTTGATCTCCTAGATAAAAATTTTAGTATGAAATATATTTTTCCCCTTTTTACCTCCTCTTTTCCTTCATGCACATTCAAAGGGTCTCTTCAATATTGCCACTGCCTTCCCCTTGCAGGCTCCCCATCATTTACTTTGCATCCCCTAATGGAGGCATATCCTCTTCTTCAATATCCCCCTCCGTCTCATACTCTCCATCATCATGCAAAAACATCACACGCCTATTTGGGGCATTGAATAGCAATATGGCCTCCCACCTTGACATTTTTTTAAAATCTAATGTCACGATTTCAGAAGGGAGAAGATTCAGGGTTACCTTGATTTCCCGGGGGTAGAAAAACCCCCCTTTCCTCAACTCCCCTTTTTGGTTTTGGGGGGTAAAGGCTTTTTTTTCCTTCTTCCATTGATTATTCTTCCAAGTGGAAAGAACCATTTTCCCCCCTTTCAACCGTGGGATTATACTACCTTTTCCTTTTTGTGCTGGTTTCAACTTTTATAGCCATGTGGACCCTATCCCCCAAATTTAACAAAAATGCTGCAATTCAACAACATTTTTGGATTTCTCTATTCAACCCCGCAAGAAATTAGCCCTTGTAGCCTCTCTATTTCCCCCTCTACATTCGCCCCAAAACATGGGACTTCCATTCCTTGAAATACTATTTTACACTCCGGGTTCCCCCGGGCCCAAGAGTTTGAACTTGTTGTGAATTCACGATTTGTAATATGCAGGTACAAAAACCCCTTCTTCATCACTCTTTTCATCTCTTCCCAAGACTCAATAGGGGGCTCGCCCCCTTCTTTTTTTTTTTTGTCGTGATTTTTACTCTTTTTTTTTTTAACAATCTCCTAGGCGATATTACACTATCAAAGACAATCAATACTACGAAATTGAATACGATAATTGATATAAACGATTGGAGTTAGGGTTTTTTGATATTACCTTCCTCAACCGAACTTGATGTTTTGACAAACCTAAGCTTGATACCAAACTGATATGAACCACGCCAACTGGTGACGAAACCAATACCAATACGTTCGGAAATTCGTTGCCTAAGACGCCCAAACACCTAAAGTGGAAACGCGACCCGTTGTCTATAAGCGAGACAAGAACCTTGGTATAAAAACGAAGACGCCACAATCGGGATGAAAGACCGATTGATAAGGTCGGGATGAACGCCACGGAAAATCAATCGATAAGTTTGATTTAGTTCTTGAAGAACCAAGAGAGGTGCCTCTCAAAAGTGTTTAATGTTCAAAGATGTATGTTGTTCATTGTTCTAAACCCTAGGAGCTTTTATATTAGGGTTACTATTCGTGTAAAACAAGTCAAAACAACGTAGTTTAGATAAGTGGCGTAAAAACGCGAAAACAGAACAAGCTGGCCGGTAGGGGATACACGGCCGTGTACTTTGGCCGTATACCTTTCTGTACAACTTATGGAAACATACACGGCCGTGTACACGACCGTGTACTTTGACCGTATTACTTTTCTGTGCACATTCCGGTCACATACACGACGTGTACTTCTGGTCATGTATCTTTCTGTAGATTTGCTTGTCTCCATACACGCCCGTGTACTTTGGCCGTGTATCTTTCTGTGGATTTGCTTGACTCCATACACGGTCATGCTTGAAAGTACATGCCCTCTTCAACCGTGTCGGTGTGACTTGTATAAGAGCAAGGGTCTTCCCATGGTTGTTCCAATCCGTTCCAACTTCATGATTGCCCCAATCCTTTCCGGTCTTCATGGACATCCTTTATCAACCGTTAAGTGCTTCCTTGAGTCGTTTCACTCGACTTCTTGTGATCGGTCTAAGGCGGCACTTCAAGAGGATCACATTCCTTCTTCCAGCTTGACTCTCATCATGGATCTCATCAAATTAGAACTTGATATGAGTATTATAGTCAAGGTAACCTCTCAATTGGAAAATATATTCTGGCTTCCTTAATTTATGGAGCGAATATTTAGTATTTACTATGCCAAGGTGTCAAAGAAGAGTTTGGCTAGTCTTCAGGCTGTTCGTGAAGTGAGTCATCGTGATCAGTTTTTTATGAAGCTCAGACCTGAATTTGAAACCGCTCGGGTGGATTGCTGAATAAAGATCCAGTGCCTTGTTTAGATGTATGTTTTGGGTGAATTTTTGGGCAAGGAACAAAGATTGGTGACACAAGCCGCTATTAGTGCAACTGGTGGATCATTTGGAATAGTTAATGTTGCATATGTGCTCAAACCCAAGGAAACGGAACAATGCAGTGTTACAGCTGCAAAGAATTTGGACATATTGCCCGCCATTGTAGTAAGAAGTTCTGATAAATATTGCAAGCAAAAGGACATATTATTAAGGAGTGTTCTACAAGGCCTCAAAATAGAAGGCCACAAGCTTTTCATGCTGCGGTATCTGACTCTTGCAATCTTGGTTCGACAATCACAATTGCTGGCAATAAGCAATCTATTCTACACAAGAAATGGTTCAACAGATGATTCTCTCTGCCTTCTCTGCTTTGGTCTTCAAGGGAAAGGTAAGATTACTAATTATGTTCCTTGGTTTATTGATTCCGGTGCCACAATATATATAACTAGCACATCTGATTTATTGCATAATCACATCCATATACTAGTACTCAACACATTCAGGTTGCTGATGGAAATATATTCCTATTACGACAGTTAGTGATATTAGCTCCTCCTTTCGACATGTCTTGGTTTCTCCTAAATTATCTACTAACTTACTTTTTATTGGGCAAATGGTGGATAATAACTGTGATGTCACTTTTCTTGTGATGGTTGTACTATGCGGGATCAAGTGTCGAGGAAGGTGATAGTGAAGGGGCTAAAGTGGGTAGGTTATTTCCATTACAATTTACCATTCCTCGGACTTTGTCTTTAGCTTCTTCAGTTGTTGACAATAAGGCCGGCATCTGGCTTTAGATGCTTAGATCATCCAAATAATGTTGTTTTGAATCATTTGTTGCAAAGAGGTGTTCTCGATTTCATAGATAAGAGTTTATTAGTTGATTGTTCTCCTTGTAAACTGGGCAAAAGTAAGACATTGCCTTTTCTGTTTTGGGTAGTCGTGCCAATAAATGTTTTGACATTATTCATAGTGATGTTTGGGGAATTGCACAATTATTTCACATGATCAGTATAATATTTTGTGACATTTATTGATGATTACATCAATTTACATGGATTTATTTTTTACATTCCAAAGCAGACGTGTTTACTGTGTTTCAACCTTTGTGACATATATTGAAACTCAGTTTTCCACTTGTATTAAAATCTTACAGTACTGATAATGGTGGTGAATATATTTCTCATGAGTTTCAAGCATTTCTTCATAACAAGGGTATTGTTTCACAACGCTCATGTCCTTATACACCTCAGCAAAATGGAGTTGCCGAACAAAAAAATCGACATTTGTTAGATGTGGTGCGCACATTATTGTTAGAATCTTCTATTATAGCTAAGTTTTGGACCAAAGCTTTATCTACTGCCGTTTATTGATTAATCGCTTACCATTCTCAACAATTGAAGTTTGATTCTCCTATCAACGAGTGTTTAGTAAACATCTTAATTATCATATGCTACATACTTTTAGATGTGTTTCTTTCGTTCATTTACTACTCATGAACGTCATAGTTGTCAGCCCAATCTATTCGATGTGGCTTTATGGGTTACAGTCCTAATCATAAGGTTTTGTGTGTTATGATTCGATTAATAATCGAAGGCATATCTCTCGGGATGTGATTTCTTTGAACATGAATACTATTTTCAGCAACATCTTTCGACATCCGATACTGTTCTACTTCCTCACTTTGATGACTCTTATT
Organism: Laguncularia racemosa; assembly: GCA_037954665.1. Classification (NCBI taxonomy): domain Eukaryota; kingdom Viridiplantae; phylum Streptophyta; class Magnoliopsida; order Myrtales; family Combretaceae; genus Laguncularia; species Laguncularia racemosa. The sequence goes on along the minus strand of JBBMOL010001357.1, from coordinate 9,218 downwards.
TTGATAAACGGTTCAAGCCTGGACTTGTCCTTTCCGACCCTGCTCTGAAAAATGTTTCAATGATTCTTTGACATCAACTCGGCACACTCGTCCTCCAGATAGATATGGCTATTCTGCAATTGCAACTAATACTACAATTCCTACCTCTTATTCTCAGGCTATTAAACAGCCATGCTGGATAAAAGCCATGCAAGAGGAACTTCAAGCACTTCAAGACAATCACACTTGGGATATTGTTTCAGTTCCTGCTGGTGTTAAACCATTGGTTGTAAATGGGTTTATTCTCTTAAGATTCGATCTTATGGTTCTCTTGACAGATATAAGACAAGATTGGTAGCTCTTGGCAATCGACAGGAATATGGAATTGATTATGAAGAGACCTTTGCACCTGTGGCTAAGATGACAACTGTCCGACTTATTCTATCTATTGCTGCATCTAAAGGATGGTTCTTACGATAGATGGATGTTAAGAATGCATTTTTGCATGGAGAACTCAAGGAAGATATCTATATGACTCCTCCTCCAAGATTGTTTTCCACACCCTCACATGATGTGTGTTAGCTCAAACGGTCTCTTTACGGTTTAAAACAGGCTCCACGGGCATGGTTTGAGAAGTTACGTAATACTCTTCTTAGCTTCTCTTTTATTCAAAGTTAGTATGATTCTTCCTTATTCCTATGCAAGACTGACAAGGGAATTATCTTGTTGTTAGTACTATGTTGATGATATTGTTATACAGGATTGATACTCAATTGATGTCTCAGTTACAAGAGCACCTTCAAGGTTCTTTTCATATGAAGGATTTGGGATCATTAACTTATTTCTTAGGTCTTGAGGTTCACTCTTTTCTGCTGATATTTTTCTTCATCAACATAAATATACTGAGGAACTTATTGCTTTAGCTGGTCTTCAAGAGGGGAGTTCTGTTGATACTCCTTTGGAAGTGAATGTTAAATATCAACGAAATGATGGTGATTTTTTATCTGATCTATCTCTATATCGACAACTTGTTAGAAGTCTCAATTATCTGACTATTACACGTCCTGATATTTCATTTGCTATACAATAAGTTAGTCAATTTACGCAGGCACCTACACATCTTCATTTAGCAGCAGTTCGTCGATTTGTTTGGTATTTAAAGGGACTTCTCATTGTGGTTTGTTCTTTTTTGCGAAGTCTCCTATTCACTTAAACCACATATAGTGATGTGTATTGGGCTAGTTGTTCTGATACCATCGCTCTATTACTGGTTGGTGTATGTTTCTTGGTAACTCTTTAATTTCTTGGAAGAGTAAAAAACAAGATCGTATGTCTAAGTCTTCTATTGAGTCCGAATATCGTGCTATGTCGTCCGCTTGCTCTGAGATCATTGGCTTTGCGGTTTGTTAGCTGAAGTTGGTTTTCCTCAACTTGGGTCTACCTCTCTTTATGTCGATAATACTAGTGCTGTTCAAATTACTGCTAATCCTGTCTTTCATGAGCGTACAAAAACATATTGAAAGTGGACTATCATTCTATTTCAAGAGGCTTATGATATATGTGTTATATCATCTTCATCATATCTTTTGATCTTCAAACGGCTGATATATTTACTAATGCTCTTTCTCGGCAACGTCATCAGTTTCTTGTTGGCAAATTGATGCTTCTTGATCAGTCCACATCAATTTGAGGGGGGATATCAATCAAGAATGTTAGAAGCTCGGAAACATACACGGCCGGATACCACGGTCAGAAGGCACGGCGTGTATTGTGTCAGATAACTTCCAGAAACATATACAGCCGGATACACGGTCAGAAGGCGACGGTCATGTGTTGTGTCAAGTACCTCCAGAAACTATACGGCCGGATACACGGACAGAAGGTCGGCGTGTATTGTGTCAGGTAGCTTACTAGAAAACATTACATGGCCTGATACATGGCTAGAAGGCATGACCGTGTCACACAGCCGTGAATATTTAGATATTTGTTTCGTGACTTAGTTTATAAATATGGCACGTATATTTTATATTGTATATTTTGGTAGAAGAAGATTTGTTTTCCTAGTTTTGTAAGATATAGTTGCTTGGAAAGATATCCTCCTCATGTATATATATACTTGAATCATGAATTATGAAAAGGCATTCAGCCAAAGTTTCTCAAAAGTTGTTAATGCTAGAGTGAGGGAGAGTTCGATGGGGTCCCTTTAAACCTGGTCACCTGGGTGATGAGCCCGGGATGTGCCGAATCAGTGATCTCACTATAGCGATAAGGGCGGAGAAGCAAAAGTTCAATACACGAACTTATTTTATAGTAAAAAAAAAAGAGAGAGAGAGAAAAAAAAGTAGAGTTTTAGTGAATGCTCATCAATAAGTTACATTGGACTTATAATAAAAAGGGAGAAAATCTAGGAAAGGAATTGATACCATATGCTATTTATTTTATGTTGACCTGTTTAAAGAAGTGATGGAAGGATCATATGCTTGCTAATTGCCAGTGAAGTTTAAATGGGTGTTTTTCCTTTAGGACTGAATATCTACTTTTGGAATAAGAATTCTTAGGTTAAACGCTTGGATTAAAGTTTCTTTTCTCTAGATTAGTTGGTTAATTTTGAGTATAGTACTCTAATCACATATTCCCAGTTTGGTTTGAATGGTGGGCATCACAAAGTAGTGACTCAGAAGTAGAGATGACAGATGTTCAAGTTTGTATTGATAATGAAAAATTTGTACTTTCTAGGATGGATTTCTTTCTGGTTTTATTTTGCTTGAGGACAAGCAAAGTGAAGGTGGGGGAGTTGATAAAGGCATATTTTACTCATAATTCATTAAGCAATTTGCAAGTATTCATTATTGATTTTAGAGAAATCACAAGGAATTGGTACTTAATCATGTTTATTTTTACATTTCAGATGTTGGAGGACTTTGAGTTCAAAGCTTAATCAATTTGGAGAGATTGATACAAATTAAAGCATGAAAGATGAAGGATGGCAAAGGAAAAATCATGGCCGCCGGCCTTTATGGCCGGCTTAAATGAAGGCTACGGCCTTTGGCTGGCTTGAGCTGTCGTGTTTTAATTACATCTCCTCGCCTCCCTTGCATATATATAGGTCCTAGGTCGATTTGTAGGGGATCTTTGGTCAATTTTTCTTGTTCTTAAAGTAGTTTTAACTAGTTTTAAGGTAGAATTGTGGAGATCAATCTTTGGAGAGAACTTTGTGATCTTGGTGGAGATTATCATCCTTTGTGAAGGATTTGTGGAGTTCCTTGCAATTAAGGTTTTATTTGATTGTTGAATTGGTGATTTATGAACTTTATCTCTTATATTGAATTCAGTATTTGATCCAACTATTTAATATGATTTCTTTTGCACGAATCTCCTTGAATCATAATCATGTCTTTATCTCCATGAATTGCTAAGTCTTTTCCTTGGCAAATTGGATGAAACCCTAGAATGTTAAAAGGATAATTGTAGCCATGTTATATGATTAGGAATTATTAGGATTATTCATGATTGCAATTCCTTTGATTTCAATTATAATTGGTCCTTGATTATAATTGTAGAAATCCTTTTGATACGGGAGTTGATTAGGATTTGTTAGGAATTCTTAATTAGACCGATTGTCAATACGGGAGTTGTGATAATTGGTTTAATTAGAGTTTATGGAGGGCGCAATGTAATGTTTCTTGTTAATTAATCACTAAGGGATTAGGGTTATTGATTTAGGGCATTAGTTGTTTGTAGCATCGGGAGGTGTATGAACATAATTTTGATTCCTTGGTTAATTAGAGACACGGAAGCTGACTAATTGATTTAAGGTTAACTTCCCTAAAAGGATTTTCTAAAGTCACTTGAATAACCTTATAACCACTAGTTGTTAACATGGTAGCAGTTTGATTAACGAATCTAGGGTGAATTCTAATTTCCCTTGTTCATAATTGATAGATTCTTCATAAAATTCTCTTGTTTGCTTTAAGTTAAATTTTTAGCTTAGACATTTCAAAACCCTTTTTAATCACCTAGATATTGATAAGAATTGCCATAGGTCTATACTCTATTGGTTCCTCGAGGATCGACAACCTTACTTTTCACCACTCTATTACTTGATACAACCAGTGCACTTGCTGCTATTGCGCTTTTATTTTATATACATTATGAGCGTATCACTATAACGCCTCAAAACCTAGGTACGCTACAGCTGCCACATGTCCTCACTAGATGAAGACATGCAAAGGCTTAGTTACTACGATTCTTCAATACTTACATTCACGCAATCCAAATGACTATTATAATCATCCTTATGAGAAAGAATAAAATATTTGACATCAGAATATCCATAATAAACATTCTCAATTATTATACAATAGAAGCTTATAACCTTCAATTACAATGACAATTCTCAAAACAACCTAACAAGGAATCTAACATGTGTCTTTTCCTATCTATTTATTATTCATCATAATAGACGTATTCTACATTTTCTTCATTATTCTGATCTTGATTGACCTCCAACGAGGTTTCATCATACCTACAATTTCCTTGTAACATCAGTAACTAGAAAAAAAAAATCCACAAAGGGTAAGCTAATGCCCAGTATAATTGCATACCTACACACACACACACATATGCCATGCCAAACATATCATCACATACATAATGCATCTTATACACAATTTATTGGTCTTTCATAGCATTTAGCCAACATACAATCTCATCAACATCACATAACCTTACACAATTCCAAACAATCCTGCTACAAACAATTATATATATATATATATATATTATACATATATAAATACATATATGACGGTGGGTACTCCCTACTATCCATAAGTCCTTGCAACCTTTCAATTCTCGCACGACAACCTTCCACAATCACTCACACAATGTCCTTCCACAATACCCTTCCACAAGTAAATATCCTTATACTAGCTACCTAGATCATTTTGGTACACGATTCCCTAAGGGTAACATCACATACCGATCATCAAGGTGCCATCCCAAGAGCATTAACTACACTCGATTTCTTGAACCCGCAATTCACAAGCACATGCACATGCAATCAAGTTTATTTACAATGATTTAAATCCACACACACAATATCTAATTATCAAACACAAGCAACAGACATGGTATACATGTACTTGAATTGTAACATTTGATCCCTCACACTTCTATAGCCTCACAAATCCTCTAAACTATACATTAATCCAATTACATGCACTTTAGGAACGTATTTCAACAAATAATATGAAAGAAACACATTTCAACTCAACACGACCATGTTAGAGGCCGTATTAGTTGACATAGTATAGTATATAGCCATGCCAAAGGTCATGTACTTTTGGCAATTCAACACATGGAAGTAAAAAGTTATGTTAGAGGTTGTACCTTTCTAGAAATTTATAAACTTGACACGCCTACGTATATGGGTGTGTTTGTGACCGTGTACCTCACTATACACTTCATATTTAGCACAAGCAAGTATGTGGGAGTGTACCTGTTCGTGTAGGTCACTATTCACCCCGAGTTCAATTTTCTCTTATTCATGAGTTGATCACTAAATCTGATTCCTAAAGTTTACACCCAATTAATCCATCTAATATGAAATTTCAAATGTAATACGAGGATTAGTACACTTACTTGACTCAGATTGTGATTGAGATGCTTGTATCGCTTGTTCCTATGTTCTTATTTCATCCTACGCCTTGTCAATTTCTAATTCACACATTAATGAGACATCTCAAATTTAAAACTTGAATTCTCCATTGTATATGTGATGATTAAAATTTTTATCGGGGAAAAGATTCAATCACCACTAGTTCCTTTCATATTGCTCACGTTTTCTATGAGAGTGTTTTTCTTTGAAAAGAAGTTACAATTCTGTAGCAAATGGAGAAAAGGATTATCCTAAGTTAAAAACGTTTATATACCCGAGCTACAAAAGACTATCTTGCCCCCACCACTTCAAACTAATTACTATCTTAACCTTAGATTAATTATTTTTATAAAATATTACTACATATATTTATACCTTTATATACCACAAATAATTATTAATTAGAATGTTTACAGAATACAAGAAGGTAGAGATTGAGAATTATTCATCTACATCTACAAGAAAAGTAACATTTCGTTTCTTACTTCCACGTCATTAGTTGAATCATAAAGAAGGTGACTCCATCAACCTTATTTTAACGTATTGTGACGACAATGGAGGCTGGTCAACCAACTTTAAACTACGGTGGTGCCATTAACAATGGTGGTGGTGGGGGTGATGGACCTAACGGTCTTGAAGGGAGACTCTTGTAATGAACCAAAATGCCAGCAAATAGTAGGTGGTGGAGGCAATCTTCTAACTACCCTATCCAGTTGCACTTGAAATTTTAGTGATAAGGATTATTGCATTGGCCAAGGTATGATCCAGCAAAAAACATTTGGAGATGCTAATACTATTGTAGGTTGATGATCAAAACAAGAAGCAACCTCAAAACCAAGCTCATTTTGCACACAACTAAGTCCAAGTATTAAGGCCCTTTATTTATAGAAAGAAAAATTTTGAAAAGAGACTCGCATCATGTGAAAAATAAGGTATCGATCACATGATTAGTTATACTATTTGGACTTTGTCAATTTGTTAGGTATTTCCAAAGAGGGATACATTGACCGATGTTCTATGGTCTTCTAATTAAATTTTTATTCATACATAGTATAAAAATGTCAAAACCTTTGTCGAGCCTAGTTTTTTTTTCAAACTTTCCCTTTAAATTTTTAAACTATATTAAAGCATATCCATTTTATACAGACTACTCAAATAAATTAAGGAAAAAACAATTTTTTAAAAGGGGTGCCCCTAACCCAAGTTGGAAAATAAGGTTAAAGTTAATTAGGTAGATTAATCTTGAGTAGCTACTAATATACAAATTTTCCTAAATAAAATTTTTAGGAGAATACAAACAAGAGATACTGGATTTGAGAGCTAACCTATTAAAACCTAAACGGTTACTATGTAGAATTTTCAAGAATATTTATTCTTTAAGTTTCTATCTTTTATTTATCTGCTACTATGAACTATAATATGCTATTTATTATTATTATTATTATTATATTTTATTATTTTATTATTATTATTATTTTATTATTATGTTTTTATATTTTATAAGGTTTTGAATTTATGTAAAAATTTGGAAGTCTAGGGTTTATTGACACTATTTTTCTAAGGCTTTTATTTTTAATAATCTAAAGTTTTTATTTATTTGATTTTTCTAAAGTTTTCATTTTATTAAAGTTTTCAAAGTTTTTATTTTATTATTTTTATTTATTTTTCCTAATCCTAAAGTTTTTAGTTTATTATGATAATTTTTCAAACCTAAAGTTTTTATTTTATTATGGTTACCTCGAATGTACCTATATACCTGCTAGTCAAGATCCAAATCGTTTGTAGTTTAACTTCTTGGTTTAATTTTATTTAATAAAAGGCATCGGGTTTACATCATTTAATCATGTTAATTTTTATTAAGAAAATACCTAAATGGCCTAGATTATTAAATGATTGTTTTTGAAGAATCTAAAATAACTTAAGTTTGGGAAGACCTCATATTATTTTTTTTTTTATTTAGGAAAAAAAACTCTAGTGATAAAACCCTAAAAATATTAAATTTTAACGTAGAGTATCTTATCTTTTATTTATTTTTATTTTTCTCAGTATTTTTATTATTTTTTGTTATTTTTATTTATTCTTTTATTTGTTATATGAATTTTTATTTCTAAAATTCATTTCTACTAAGATTTTTACTTATTCATTCTTTTTTTTTTAATTTTCTAAATTTTCATTTTTTTGTTATTATTATTTTATTTTTTATTATTTTTTTATTATTTCATTAATATATATATATATACTTTTAAATGAATTTTAATCAAAAAAGAACTTTTTTTTTAATTTTCGCCATCGGTAATGGTATATATCATAACAACCCAATAGGTACGCTAAATTTTTTTTTTTTTTTTAAATTAAAGATAATCTAAAAAAATGAATTAAAACATCTAATTATCAAAATAAAAAAATATACAAGTAACAAATAAAAAAAAAAAAAACAAGCAACACTTTCTTTAATATAAATCTCCCTCTTTGAAGCTTCTAATCATTACCTTTTATTGAATGCTCTAGCTATCCTCTACTTGTAGCACTAACCATGACACAATGTTGTAAGTCTCTTTTCATTAATCAGATTTAGTTGATTTACCCTTTTCTTTACCCATTCTGCTTCATCAATGGTGTTTTGGTGAGTTCCCTAAAGGATGGGATTTGCACTTCTAAGGCAATACGACCTTAATTCCATATACCAATGAATAAGGAGTGGCACCAGTCGAGGTTCTTATCAAGGTTCTATATGCCATAAGGGCAAACGGTACATTTTGTGGCAATCGTGTAAGTAATTTCCATTTTTTCAATAATTCTCTTTATATTTTTATTAGCAACCTCAACGCTCTGTTCATTTGAGGACAATATGGAGTTGAATTTCTATGATTGATTCCAAATTGTTGGCATGTCTCTGTAACTAATTTATTGTTTAAATTGTTCTTGATTAGTAATAATGGATTCAAGTGCCCCATACTTGGAAATTATGTCCCTTTTAAGAACCTGATGACACTCCTTTGGTCACATTGGCATAGGGAGATGCTTCAACCCATTTAGTAAAATAGTCAATGGCTACCAAAATGAACCTATGCCCGTTTGAAGCTTTTGGAGTTATTAGACCAATCATATCAATGCCCTATATGGAGAATGGCCAAGAGGCCGATATTACGTGTAATTCTTGAGGTGGAGCATTGATTTATTAGCATAAACTTGGCAAAAGTGGCAATGCTCACATGTCTAATACAGTCCGTTTCATAGTCATTCAGAAGTAACCCATCCTCATGATTTTGCGGGCTAACATATATCTATTGATGTGCGGCCCATAAACTCCCTCGTGTACTTCTCATTGATTAAATCAAGGATAACTTTGCTTTGCTCAAATTGATGCCAACTCTCCTGAATCTCATTTGACTTTTTGACATCACCTCCAATGACTAACCCAGTAGGGCCAAAAGTGATATCGACATCTTATCATTTCCCCAAGTGAAAAGATATCCTCTTTTTTTCACCGATTTCGTTGGATCTGGGAAATAACAGTGAATAGAAAGCAAATAAATAAAAGGGAGGAAAACTCAAAAGGGGAAGAAAAAATTAAATCTTT
>JBBMOL010001356.1:0-41393 GCA_037954665.1 Laguncularia racemosa | reverse complement strand
TAGTGCAACTTCCTTCCTCTTGATGCTCTCTACCATCTTCGAAGTGGGCTTCAACTAGTACAGTTTCCATTTCTAGTGGTGCAACATGCCTAAGGGGTTGTCCCATAAATGATACCCTATATAGCTAGTCTACATGCATAATATACTTCCTTGCCTTATGTTTTATTATATGAGCATCAATGCTATTCGTAGGTTAGGTGCCATTCTACAAATAATCTATGTAAAGACATCTCCAATTGTCGACACTTACCACAAAGTTGTGTTCTCCTTGATCAAGAATCTTAAAGCATTTTAGGCAACTCATTTACATTTGAAAAGCATCTTTTGCCATAATTAGCCAGTAATACCATGCCGTTGTATGCAGTGATATAGGGATGGACCTTCCTTCCACACCAGATTTTGTGTGTATTTTTCCAACATTAAGCATGCTTGCTTTGCACAAATATATCACATAAGATACTTTTTGGACCTTTGAAGTATAGAATGCCACTAATGGAGATAAAAGTTTTTAAGGTTTCCATAGAAGCTGCATTAGGATGTGCTAGTTGACCCTTGATGGGAGTGCGCCAAGCATTTCCTCTTCCTCATCTAGCAACTAGAGAAACTATGCATAGAATGATTTTCTAATGACTTGAATATTTAAACCATCTTCTTTAACTTGAATAGAACTTTAGATGCCAAAGTTGCAAGTGTGTCCACATAACTATTGTCGATCGTTTTAGTATGTTTATATCTCACTAAATCGAATTTACTAACCAAAGATTGCCACTGCAACCCTATAGGGCACTAATGTTGCTTCTTTAAGAGAAAATTCACCATTGGCCTGTTTGATAATCAGTGAGATGCCCTAGCATTTTGCACCGAAATGGGTCCAAGTAAGACAGCCTCATACTCAACCTCATTATTGGTGTAATGGAAGTCTAGCTTAAATGCTAGTGGTATCCTCTGGCCTTCATGAGTTATCAATACTACCCTAACTCCTTTCTCCATACTAGTAGATGAGCCATCAAACTATAATTGCCATTCTTCGCCTAATTTTATCCTCATGGAATCTTCATGAAACTCTACTAGGATCATATCCGTAGTGGGTCTCATGTGCCATAGGAAAATGAGCTAGGAGGTTTACTAGAGCTTGAGACTTAATAGCCTTAGCTGGCATAACTGTAATGTCAAATTCAGATAGGAGGAGTAACCATTTGGCGATCTGTCCAGATAGGGCTGGCTGTGATAGCAAGTACTTATCGGGTTGAAGTGACAAGATTGACTTTATGCACCAAGAAATAATGACGCAATTTCTATGTAGTAAATATCAATGCCAAACTCCATCTCGTCCATTGATTGCTAAAGTGATATAAACAAATGTTAGGCCCAAGAGCTTATAAATACTCAGTCATTCCTCCTCATTAAAGGACCTTTTTCCTCAAATTCCAAAGATTAAAGAAATAGCTTCCACCAAGAGTTCCTCTACTCTCAATGATCAAACAAGAGATCAAGCAAAGAATGATCTCTATTGCTCAAGAACTATAAGGTTGACACTTGAGGTCCCCTTAACTCTCTTATCTGTCACTTGTGCATTTGAGACACTCCAAATTGCTTATTCCTCCTCCCTACCACTCTCTCCTAGTTATCCCATCACGTGCCATCTTTAAATTGCTTTCTCTGAATTCACGTGCAGTGTGACACCTACGTGATATGCACATGACCACTCTTACCAAGACCCCTCATCTACATTTGGTAACTCCACTAGGAATAGAGCTAAGTGATGAGAGGGGTAATGGCCCCTACTAAGAAGAGAAGGACATCTAACAGTATCTCTCAAAAACAAGATCCTAACACTAAATTGATGGAGCAAAACCTGCCTCAAATACTGAGAATATTTGTCAGGGCAATTCATAACCTAAGGCTCCCTTTGATCATATACAAATGATGCAGATTATGCAGGAGAACACAAAGGCTCAAAAAAAGGCTAATACTTTTGGGCAAAGGCTTAAAATTTTTTTCCCCCCTCAAGTCATGAATTCAAACGCACTAGTGCATTTATGACTAAATTTTCAATTTAAATAGTGCTACGAGTCGATCCTTAGTTAGCACACGTGACCACTTCTACCAAGACTCCATCATCTACAACCTTCAATCTCTAAATAGTTTTTTCTATCTGTAGTTACTCTTAGTCATGTGTTGCCAAAAGTTTTTTAGAGCAAAAAAAAAGAATAATAATAAATGAAAGAAAACATTTTTTTTTTCACATAAAACTATCTTCTTAGGTAACAAAAAGTGAAACATATGAAGACAACCCTCATACAAGAATTATTTTTAAAATGTGAATTTTTTTTCCACACAAAATTTTCTAAAAATCGTCTCATTAGATTTATTTACAACAATTTCCATTCACATAAACAAATTGTTGCAATAGCACCGTCAGCCTTTGCAATATTGTGAAAAAGGGAATTCTTATAGAGCATTTATGAAAAATTGAAGAATGGTCGGAATACATGAAGTCAAAGAAGGGGAAATTTTGCAAGAAAAGCAATCTCGCAATAGTTTGACACATGTCAAATAAGGGCATTTGAAAGGGAAGAAATTCTTGCAATAATGGCATTTGAGGAAGGAAATCTCACAATAGTGCCACAAACCCAAAAATTTTTGAGAGAATTAAATTCTCACAAAAGGTTTTTTTTTTTTCTTTTGGCATTTATTGCATTCATTATGAGAAACTGTGATATACAATTTCGGCAACAAAAGTAATGCAACTTTTCAAATGAAGCATTCTTGAACAACCAAATCAAGAAGTCGTATCCTAACTTTCCACAAATATGGTAGTGCCTATTACACTATTTATTACATTAGATGAAATATGAAGTGCGAAGGTCATTCCATATACTTGTAATCCTACAATATTTTTCACACATTTACACAAATAAAGTTGCTTATTCAAAGACCAATTATATATTTCACTTGCACAATAAGAATATTCAATAAGGATACCAAGAAAAGAAAAGGGTTCATTCTAAACACAAGTTGTAAAAGAACACTCAAAATCAATAACTAAAATATATATCACGATTTTTTAAACCTTGATGAAAATGTAATATCCACATAGTATTCCCAAAATAACCTAATCAAAAAATTTTTCCCAAAAAGTATCCATCAAAGTGCCAAAAATAAACTAGTGGCATGATAATTAGCCAACAAAAAAAGAGGTGACATGATATTTAGCCAACAAAAAAAAAAAAAGAAGAAGTCACTTGAAAAAACACAAATGACAAACTAATATAGTCCACATAGATCATGTACTACATAGATAATGAATCAATCACTATGTCTGTCTATTAGAGGTTAGGTTGTTGTTGTTAGACATTAAGGAAACTATAAAATGAAGCAAAAAAAAAGATACAGATGCCTAACTGTGGTTAACCAAAGATGGGCGTGTGATGGTTGTTGTGAGGATTCGCCCAGTGGTGTAATAAAGTGAAGGGTAATGGCATATTCTCAGTGCTAAACTCACCCAAAAAAAAGGGGAACGGTTGGAATGATGATTGGCTTAGTTGTACTGTTGGTGAGGTGATCGATATTTGGAAAACCATTACTGTTGAAAGCAAAAAAAAAAATGTTGTTATTGTGCCATAAAATAGTCAAGTAGTTGTTTCTTTTTGAACAACAGTATCTTCTAGAGTATTTTATTTTGTTCTCAAATCTTGTCACTTGTTTGTTGGATGTCATAGGTGTAAAATGTAGCATAAGGGGTTTGAAGACAGGATGAAGGTGGTTTAGGGCCACCATAGCCCAAACCATGACTTATCCAGGCATATGACCGAGGGCCTCTCTCATGATCTCAAACTTGTGTCTCCAACGCCTGATCGAATGATTGTGATTGTTGTAAATTATGCTCATATGATTCCACCATAGCTCTCTTCATCTTATTAAAAATAGTTAATTACAAGAAAAATAATGGGGAAAAAAAGAAAAAGAAAGAATCTTCACTAAATTTTAATGGTAATAAAAAGAATTGAAGTAACATTGATATATAACTCACAAGTTTATCTTCCAATCATGTTTTTAAAAAAATTTTATTACAAGAAAAATAATGGGGAAAAAAGAAACTAAAAAGAAAAGAATCTTTGCTAAATTATAATGGTTTAAAAAGAACTCAAAATAAACGTTGATATATAAAATTACATGTTTTTTCTTTTGCTATTGAATTCACCCATTCACTTGATTCACCTTTTCTTTTCTTATGAGTGTGCTCAAATGTCCTCATCTTTGATAATCCCTAATATGTTGCAATAAAAAAGTTAATACCAACATATAAGTTATATCAATTACCAAATATAAATAATAATCTTGAAAACAAATGATCATATCATCCTAAATAAGAACAGCGAATAGGGATCTTTTTTTAAGGAGGTCAAATGTGGTTTGACTGTTTACTTTCCATTTAAAGGGTTTATAGATTCAATTTGTGAAAAGACATGAAACAATATCCTCAAAAGAACCAGTTTATTGTATCCAATTATACTTCTCTATACTTTTCTAAATAACAAGCTTCATTTGTTCTACCTCTCCACATCAAAATAACAAGAAGATATGCTAGATAAAATGTCGTATGTAACATAATATTCATGTTACTTCTTATAAAGCCAATAAAAAAAAAATTGTACACATTAACTCAAATCACACTGGTCAATATCATAAAAAAAAAAAAAATTAAAAAATATTGTATAATACCTCAAATCAACCTTATAATCATTACTTCCCCAATGTAACTAGATATATGAATAATTTCAATTTGTTATTAAACATTTTTTATGTTTGAGTTTAGCATGTCCATTTACCTATTCATCATGTCCATTGAATTAACCTATGTCAACTCATTTCTTTTTCTCTCTTACATGGGGTAAAAAATACTACTCAGAAGGAGCTAGTACAATAGGAGATTGAAACGTATTCACAACCTGCTTATTGACTATTCTAATATACACAACCATCTCTTTAACTATTCTAATTACAAACCAAAATTTTTAACCATTCTCATATACACAATCAAGTCATTCGAACAACACCTTTTTTAGCCACCATTTTTATAGCTTCTCAACCATATAATTGGAGAAAATTAAAATTGGGATGGACAAAGAAATGAATTTTTTATACCTTACTAAAATAAACATTCATGAATTTACACTTATTGTAGCTTTTCTCAATTGATAGTGTAGACTGAAGAATGCTTCTGAATGAAAAGGAAAATAATTTTCAATATTATATATAAAACACATACAATAAGTGTTGAATAGGTGATTTACCTTATGATGGGATTCATTGTCAAAAAAAGTCATATAAAGCGATCCAATCAGATGGTCGATGAAGCAAACCTTTGGTACTTTCTAACATGCTCTCTCACCCTCACCATATTCTTATACTTTTGTTTAAGTTGATATCACAACTCACTGTATGTTTTACAGCAATCCTATGAAATATAATGGCCACCATGGATCATTTTCCAAGCTAAGATCAAACTTTTCCTGCAATGTCAAAAAGTTGATGGGGAGGGATGAACCTTTGTTTTACATCATAATGTAAAATAAGATAAAGAGTAATAAGGAAACAACTCACACAACCATGCTAGTCACACTCTATCATAACTCAGCGGCACTTTTGACCAAGCTTCACCTCCAACTTTAGGATAGCAAATGGAGAAGAGTGATGATGTGTGAAGTGTACTCTTCCAATAACATTTGTGCATTGTCTCCTCATAGAGCATTATAAATGTCTTACAATTTTAAAACAAGATTACGACTTGTGCTTCACTTAATTTGCTAGTAACAAGTGCCTTTATAGACACCTTATGCCTAGGCTCTCACTCATGCTCTAATGTTATTATCCTTTTATGCATTTCCTCATAAAGATCATCATGCTACTCATCAGAAGGATCATTGCTCTGTCATCACCTGCTTTGTCCTCCGATGTATCTCATAACTCTAGAGGATCTCGATAATTAAGGTGCTATTGAATAGCATTAGTTACAAAACCAATCAACAAGATCATCTCCTACACAACTAGGCTTAGAACATCCATATTGTACAAAACAACATTTACAGAATCAGAAAAAAAAAAAAAAAAAAGAAGAAGAAGAAGAAGAAAAACCACGTAAAAGCATTTTTTGTGTAGAGAAATCTAATAAAAAAAATCACAAGATCAAATAATAAATATTACATAAAAAAATTAATAACATACCTTATAATATCTACTCTTCTTCATCGCTACTACTAGTGGAATACCCATGACTACTATTCATATTAACTATAGGTAGACTTTCTTGTAGGTCTAGAACATAAGCTAATTGCCTAAGATCAATAAAAATATCATTTATCTGGATCATTATACAACTTCTTTGTTGCTGTAGTAGCTCATTCAATCGAGGTTGGTCAGTAATCTCATGGTCAATATTATCATGTGGTTGAAATAATTCTCATGGAATAAATAACGATGATAACCTTCTAGACCACCTTCTAATCACTAATCGACTTCTTCGGATATTTTAGATTAAAAAAAAAAAAAAAACTATTGAGCTTGATCGACAAGAATGTAAGAATCATTTTCATACCATGTTTGATTGGTATTATTATAACCATATCATTGTCGTGTAAGTCAGGTTTATCCAATACGTGTTTATACCATTTATACTTAAAAGAAGAACACATGCCAATAATGAGTGTAGTTTAGTTGTATGATGCTGGTTATTGTCCCATAGAATGTGATGATGTTTCCATCATGCCTACCTATGATAACAATACCACTATTTTGTGATTAAAGACCTACCTCTTGATCTTCTATAGTGAACCTCACGCTATTACTACATAACCCTCATAAATTTTAGACATGCTTATGTAGGCCCATGAAAGGGCATCTAAGTCACCAAATTTTTATATTGTACCTATAGATTTAGCAATCAATTTGTGTAGAAATAACAAAGTTAACTTAGATTTTGAAATCCATACATGGAAACTTAAGTTAATTGGCTGATTAATGCACTTACTTTAGTTTTAAACCATGCTGGAAATTACTCCATTACAAGTTGTTGTACATTAGTTTATCCATAACATTATTGCAACTCTTGCTCAAATTCCCTAATTATTTAAAAAATGTACGAAAAATTTTCATTTCTTCATAAAAGGTTCAAATTAGAAAGGAACACTTATCAAATGTATAGATGAACCTCCATGCATTATTCAACACATACTAATGCATCCTATTCATCTCCCCTTGACCACAACATATGTGCAATTGCGCATTGGATGCACTGGTTGCAGAAAATGCAAAAGCCTGCTTTCAAGAGCTCAAGATCATTCCATTACCTATGACACCTATTGAAGCACAAACCCATGTTTTCAAAATATATACAGCAAAATGTTAAACTTTCGCATACTACATAAGCATCGGCTAGAGAACCTTGCAGTCGAGCTTTATTTCTACCATACCCTTTCAAGATCCCCAAGTATCACTCAACTAGGTACATCCATCTATATTGCATTAGGCCACAAATACATGCTTCTCTCGGTAGATGTACTGCTAAATGAATCATAATATCAAAAAAAGTGGGTGAAAAACCATTTACAATTTACACAATGTTAAAGTAATGCTTTTCTCTAAAAATTGTAGAACCTCCACTTTAAACTCTTTAGAGTAGATCTCTCTAAAAAATCTTGACATCTCGCTTATTGCCTCATATATGTTGTCTCTAAGATATCCACATAGTACAATGGGAACCTTTCAAGCAATACATGGCAATCATGGCTCTTTAACCCTTTAAGGTTGCTTTAAACACCGCATGCGGAAATGTTAGAGACATATCCATCGGAAGTTTTACATCCTTTATTAAGCTAAACACTTCTCTCAACCTGCTTAAGAGTTAATGAGAATTGTGTTAGGGGTTTCATTGCCTACCCTATCCCCCTTTAAAGATGAAATTTGATTCAAATTCCCATCTCTTGTAAAGTCAGTCCTTGCTTTATCAATGTCTTTTGATTTACCCTTGAAGTTTAGAATGGTCCCAATTAAGCTGAAAATTTGTTTATCCTAATAAGGAAATTCAAAAAGAATGCTTTTTTTACACCAATTGGGCTCATCCCTAACCTCTTTCTCTTTCTACAATCAATTGTCTTTTTAAGGTGACATGCTCAAACCGACTCAATTGCATTGAAATTTCTTCATTGCTAAATTGCCTAGTGGCTATATGTTTCTCCACAATTCATCAAACTTCATCTTTTCTTGACACCAACTATGGTTCATTGACAAAACCCTTAATGTCCATGTACTGAAATTTGTTTTGTATATGCCCACTAGTCACATTCCACATTACAAATAGGGCATGCTCTGTAACCTTTTGTAATCCAACCTAATGCATCACTGTATGTAAGAAAATCATGCATTGTCCATAATAGTGTTGCATGCATGAGGAATGACCAACCCAAGACAACATCGAAGGTTTTTACCCCTTCTACCCACAAACTCTTTCAAATCATCAGCCAATGGTTGTAAGAAAACATCAATGTCTTTACCCAGTGATCTAGGGCCTGGTATTAGCAAAGTATAAAAAGATAGGGTCTTTCATATGAACCCAACGCGGCAAGTTGTAGGGAAACATGATAACAGTCCAAGACCTATATGTGGTACCCAAATTACCAAATGGATTAAAGCCATCAGTTGCAAGTCCCAATCGTACATTCATGGATTAGATCCAAAATTAGGAACTTTTAGTCTAAGTCCTTCCATGCTTTTGAATCAAAAGGGTGCCTTAGAATATTGTCCTTAATGGCAAGCCCTTTCTCATGTCAAGTCCATTTTTCCTAAGTAACATGCTCCTTCTTATGCCATCTCATTAGAGGTGCTATTTTTCTACACATAAACAATTATTGATGACATGGTATCAGTGGAAAATTCCATAAAACCATATAGGAATTTTCTTTTTCTTCTCATTAGTCTTAGCTGCCCACCTCAAATGGTTGCAGCTAAACAATAATCATAGTCTTTAAATGCTTTCCTAAATAAGATATAGTCATTTTTACATGGATAAAAAGATGAGCTCATAATTTTTATCCAAATTTGAGACTCACACAAACTTATTTCTCTCCTAAACATTCGTAAAAAATTTTATGCCACAAACTTAACTATAAATGATTATTAACTTATAGCATATTAAACTAACTACAAATATTTTATGAATGATAAGCCCTATTATATTCTCCTATTGTAGTTTACAAATAACAAAAAGGTTTATGAACTCATTAGATATTTTATGAAATTTAAAGAAAAGTTGCAAGTTTAAAGAAAACAAAAACTAAAGTGAAATTACGAATCTAGATAAAATTACAAAACTCATCATCTAATAACATAAATAGAGTACTTTCACGTGGAAATAGCAACTCTATGAATTTAAGCATTTTTAACAATATGTAGAGTCCATTTATGTGTTGTAAGGAAAATATTTGTGATAATATTATAATAAAATTACAAATGTTTGAGGCTTTTTTCCCAATATTTTTTATATTTTGACTTATCTCTGACAAAAATAACACTCTATAGACATTTTACAAGAATTTGCATACAACTAAGAAGCTTAAGGAAGAATCAAGAAGTTATAGCATATGGGTACCTATATAAAGTTGCCAACTCTTACTGATGTTGTAATTTATTTATTAAGAGTGTTTTTTTACCAAAAGAAAAAGAAAAAGAAAAAAAAAAAGAAAACATTGGAAGATAAGTCGGTTGAATTTTAAAATTGTCCATATATATACCAAAAAAAAAAGAATCTTTTTTCATAATTTTTTTATATAATTATATTATTTAATATTAATTTGGTATTCATGTGGACCTCATTTGAGTTCTATCTATAAAGGGTAATGTCCCATCATAAGCTAAGGAACAAAGGCTAGTTAGTTTGGCATGTGTTGCCAAGTTAGTTTCGTATAACTCCTCAAAACACCAATAATAATCTCATAAAAACAAAACACCAATAATAAGGATGTGATGACATGAACACATTTGATTACCTTATCCTAATTCTTTTTTAATCAAATGAATTTTTCACTTTCATTAAATTATATAATGATATAGTGAGAAAAAAATATACATTATCTCTTCAAATAATTTTTAAAAGATCCTTGAGCTATCAAAAGAGAATGTTCTATACCTAAAAATGGATAATATGAGTAAAAACAATAGACTTAAAGAATGCATTCTAAGACATAAATAGAAGTTATCGAAAAATGGCTCTATACCTGTATTTGTCTACACTTGATATATAGTCATGGGAAAAAGGCATGTTTAGGATTTTCACCATTATACACATAAAACTACACATACGATTTTTTTTCAAGTATATCAAGTTTAATTCCTACTCTATATAGCACAAAGTACATCAATATTTGAGTAGGAATGCAATAATATAGTTTAGTATCACAATACCTCACATATGTTAGAAAAATTTTGCAATATCCTAAAAACATGTTGCCCTACTTATATAGAATATAAGGTTTTATACATGTCTAAAATGTGTGCAAGACCAAATCAAATACTTGCCTTCTAAATAACTACGAGTTCAAAAAATTTATAAACACAACTAATGCTATAATGTTTACGCAAGTTGCAATACAAGGTTTATACATGTCTAAAATGTGTGCAAGTTGTAATAAGAAATACCTTTTGGCTTGATCATGAGCATGTCATGTGTGTCCACGTAAAGCAATGGCCCATCGTAACTATTAAACTATTTTTCCATGTAATCTCATCCATAGATCTAACTCGATTTATAATTACATAATAAAATTCTTCATTAGAAAAACTACCTTTGATACTTTGTTATTCAACTAATGAAAAATATGTTATGTTTAACATTCTGAACTACGTACAAAGAAATCTTGTATCATGGAATATGGATAAACAATGTATATATTTAAGAAGGGGACATTATTGACATTGAACCAATGAAAAATATGTTATGGTTATTAACTAATAATACATCATTGACCTCATTTTCATTAGTTATTTTTAAGTATAATTATACATTTTCATTTGATATATATATATATATAGGTCCCAAAACCAAGGGTCTAAAGGAAGAAAAGAATGGGGGAAGAAAAGGTTGAAAGTGGAAAAATCCTCCTAAATTGGATTGCACAAAGAGCTTATTATGCCCATATCTTTATTTATTTAGGTAGATGAACAGTTTGTAAAATGATGCATAAATAAAATTTCAATTTATAAAAGGAGGATACACCTAATAAAAGAATCCATATATCATATTCAACCACCTAAAATTTTTAAAGCAAGTTTTTCATTTCACCATGCAAAATTTTCTCCCTTTCATAATAACTTGAAAGTAGTTAGAATGTATCCTTTTACAAATGTGGCATAAGTTCAAATTTTCATCGAAATTGCAAATGTTGTATGTAAAGGAAAAAGAATGTGCACATAAAAATATAGGCTCATTAGGTAAGGTAACAAAAGTACAGATGATGTTATCATTGTCACCATGAAAATAGAAGGATGTTGGAAGAGGTCAGCATGACTATGACCCCACATATACCCTGCATGACTTATAACAAAAACATATGGTCTATACTCACTCCATCCAATTCAACCTTTCCTTTTCCCATCACCCCCTACCTAAGTTAAAACATAATTGATTTCACATTCCATGTCTCATTATGCATATTTAAACAATATAATATAATACAATCATATTTCTATACTCTTCTTTTCCTTTAAAGAAAAAACAACTTCTGGAACAAGAAACCAAAGCCAAGAAGAAAGTAAAGCAAAGCATAAGGAGTGTAAAATCTCCATCTAAAATTGATGTTGTAAAATTAGAGTAGGCATTTTTTAATTTGTACTCAACATATGATTGCCCATTTCCATGACATGCTAATTCCCTCACCATTCCCATTCTTCTTTATATATATAGTAAATCTAGTAGTAATATAAGTGAAGCAGGAAATGTTTCAACTCTGTGTGACAAGAAAGTTTCATAAATATTGGAAACATTTTCCAATTTATCCTCTCATATTGAACATCAAGTCTAAACTCCTCAAGTGTTGCTGAAACCTAGATATTTGCATCTTATGATACAAATCTCTCTACCTTGACATCAAGACAAAATTACCTGGCCTACATTGCTCAACCTACATTGCACTTCAAAATTGTGAAAGCTTTATGTATCATTTTCTAGGAATTGAATCAGGGAAATCGCAATAGAGTTTTGAAAAGTTGACTTGATGAATTTTACATACCAATTCTATACAAAACTAGGACAAACTAGAGCAAGAACTTAGATCACATAGCTGCTAAAATTACCCTTGAACTTTTTAGGATAACATAATATTGAAAACATTAAACATTTGATTTTCTTTACCTTGTGATACTTTGAGGATTTGTTATGATGTCCACCTAATGCCACATCCTAAATTTGAATGGCACCACATGCATTAGAATGCCCATGCAAGCCATGCAAAACTCGATCCTACATTCTACTAATTATTTGTGTCTATTTTACATTAACCTAAATCACAAAGTTCCCCCGAAGAAGGTGATTACAAAGCATATGCTTTACCAATAACATAATAAAACTAATTTGAACTCATACACAACAAGTACACGCATAAACATTGATTTAAATACTTCTCATAAACTAGCTATAAAGGACTACCTAATTTGAAGGTAATCATGTAGAATTAATCCAAACAGTGATCTTTTTGAAACCAAATTGTGACGTTTGTATTTTCTAAGCTAAACCAAACTATATTTTACTTAAAATTTGATCTAATTAAAGTAGAAACCCTAAATTCTTTTACCCAACAAAAAACCTTAAATTATATAGAAAATCGGAACAACAACCACATTTACTAGAGAAATTGGGAGACAAAGAGAGAGAATACATACTTTCATGAGATAACCACACACATGATACGCCAACGGCTAAAGCTTTTTCTAGTTTGAAGTCCTCTACACACAACAAAAACCAAAAAAATACATTAGACTTTTGGAAAAGAAAAAGAAAAAAAAAAATGGTGAAGTGAGAGGGAGAGGAATAGAGTTTGAAAAATGGATCACAAGCCATGACGAATGTGAGCGAGAGCAACTGAAGAGAGTGAAACAAAGAGACTGCTACAAAACACTAAGACTGCATTTTGAGGCTAAGGTAATGTTTTCTAAAAATAAATGAGGACCAGACTAAAACAAAGTGTATGCTTTGGGGCTAAGGTTGTTTATTCTGTAGTAAAAAAAATGAGGGAAAAAAAGAGGAGTATGAGGGGAAAGTGTCGAGCTAAAATTAGCTTACATAGCATGAAAGTGGCAATTACATTGTTGCAAATAATATTTGCTAGGATTATTTTTTCAAAATTAAAGCTTTAATATTTGCAAAAATTTACTTCTTGTAAAATAATTTCTCACTTTTGCTATTTTTTGTTGTAATGCCTTTATTTGAAGCAAAAAACATTTTCTTCTAACAAAGGAAAATAAATATCACTATTCCCTTATTTTTAGTTGATGGACAATATAAAGATAGGAAAACAAAAAAAAAAAAAATGTCTAAATTCACATACAATTGTTGAAACGAGAATTAATCAACCACTTCACTAAAAATCGAGCAAGGTCTCGCAACGTATTAATTCCTTGGGACGGCCCTAGAGGCATCAAAAGTTACATTAAACCTCTAGTACCATGGAGTATTTATTCTAATCACCAAGTTAAAAATAAATAAATAATAGAGGTGCCAAGACTATTAATTATGCCTACGACCGATTTAAATATTTCCGTCTGGCGTAGGCCGGGGGTATCATATGGCCTGCCCCAAACTGCTTTCCCTAAATTCTATATCAAATCGTATAAGAAGTGATGATGGCACGTTACGAAAACAAGCACCCACTGATTGTACCAACCCAAAATTTTTCATATGTTTTTATTTCCTTTTACAAACATTAAATGGAGTAAAGCAACGGGTTGCTTTTAACCTGGATTATTTTAAATGATACAATAATATCTTAATACTATTTATGAAATTTATAATAAAAAATACATAAAATTATTAAAAAAATAACTTTTTAAATCCAAAAGACCCAAAAAAAAAAACTCTCCAATATTTAAGCATGGAAAAATGTGCCAAGGTCCCACCGAGGATGAGGATGGTCTTATAATTCATATCAAATATCATTACTGCCCGATAGCCTACCACCTTGTAGCTCGTAGGGTCTTTATCACAGTCACTTTTGTTTTCAAGGAAGACAAGAAGGGCTCTAACCGGTGGATTTATTAGTAAATTTTTAGGGTTTAAATACTCTCAATTTACTTTTTTTTTTTTTGTTTCTTCCTTAGTTTCCTTAATTTATTAAATTAAGACGTCACAAAGTTTGCTCACGTTTGTATGCAATCTCAACTTTTCATTCATAAATTAATAAAAAAATTAAGATAATCAATTTTTTAATTTTTAACATGTAGAAAGATAGTTTTTTAAAATGAAAATGTTAATAAGTACAGCAGATATATACTTATTATTATGTGTTAAAAGAATAAATTATACATTTTTGTGGTCATTCTTTGTCTTCAAAACAAAATTATAGTAGTGGTGGAAGTCATCTAGTAGTGGTGGTTTAGGTGATCAAACATTGTGAGAATTTGTGCTCACTTCATAGTTTATTGTAGAGTTTTCCCTCATTTTATTCTTAATACAAATAGTGACATTTTATTCATAATACACATATATACAAATAGCTATACATTTCATATTATATAATAGTTTATTCTTATATCATAAATTAACTTGTTACTGTTTTACTAGAAGGCACATTCTTGATTGAAGTTTTTGGATAACATTGCCAATGTATTAGAAATAACAATATTGTATTTTTTTTTCAAGGATGTTTGTTAAGGTTTTACATACTCTATTAGGTCTATCTATTAACATTTATATATTAATATCTATCTATTCATAATTATTATATTATTTATATTAGGTATATTAGGATTATACAAACTCAAACCATAGACCTTCATATCAAATAGTCTACAATCTCTTTTTTTGTTTTTCTTTTTTTCCCAATAAAATGAAGAGATGGTTCCATGTGTCGAATTCATTTTTTTCTTTCAATTTTGAAGCACTGCTAAAGTGTTTTAAAGAAAAGCTATCTTGTCATTGGTCAACTTCTTGCTAAGTCAAAGTAAGTTAAAAGACATAAGGGTGGGTACAATTAAATTTAGTTCGATTCATCTCACCAAATGAACCAAATCATGAAGTATGGTTTGATTGATTTATGGTTTGAACCATAAATGATTAGCAAAATGTTCTTTTTCTTTAAGATGTGAGATAATTAAAAGAAAATCAATGTCCATTTTAAAAGTGTTGCCAAAATCCTAATACAGAGTCTGTTAGAAGGTGAAGAAGAAAATGCCTTACCATTATGTATGTTATTGTTTTTAAGTTTGTATCTAATGAGACTTGAGACATCAAGTTTAAATTGAAAAAAAGTGCATATCAAAATCTACATTTCACAAATTAAGATTGAACAAGAGATTGTTCCAAACCTTTCAACTTGGTTTTGAATACAAGGTGAAAACATTAAATAAAAGGTAACTAGATAAAAAAAAAATTGTATTCATATTAAAATTAAGAAGAAGGAGAAGAAGAATGTTGTGAATTTATATTTAGTTGTCGTATTTTATATAATCTAAAAAAAATATCTTTTAGTTCATTATTTTAGATTGACTGTTCAGTTTAATTTTTCTTCTTTTTTTTTGTTGGTTTCATCTCTCTAAACTTGATTGTAAGTATTTGATTTTGTTTAATTTGCTTTGAAAATCTTTTTAGACAAACCATAAAAAAGTTAAACTATTGATTTAGTTCAATTTGATTTACAATTTTGGTTGGTTTATTTGTCCACCTCTAACTAATAAGACTATTAGAGAAGATCCTTCAATGAAATGCAAGATTAGAGGTTTTGTTGAAAATGAAACGTGGCATTTAATATTTAAGGCTAGTAAATGAATGAACTTGTATAAAATTATTTGTTTAGGTCAAACTTTTATAAATTCACAACAAACTATCCAATAGATAGCATGTAGTGATATTTGATAATGTCTAGACTACTTCATAATAGGATAACATGTCAAATGTTTGCACCATTTGTGATCGAGTATCATAAAACTTATTCACAATAAAATCTACTACTTACAAAGTTTGGACATGCAACTTGATTATAACCTTTTGGAAATCTAGATTTAAATAAAATTTAAAGCTCTAATTTCTAGAATGTGCTCTGTTAGGATTGATAAGTAAATTATGTACTGCATATGGTAATGTGAATAAACACCAATGTGGAAGTGCGTGCACGCTTGTCTATATATGTATGTATATATATAGAGTACTAAAATAGATCTTAGACTTTAAAGTCTAGTAAAAGCCTAACTTGAATCTTTAAGCTAAGTGACAAGCCAAGGCAATCAAGTTCATGGACTTGGGATGATGTAGGAAGATTGGGTGTAATGAGCTTAGAGCAAAGACCATTGAACTAGCTATCCGCTCTCAATATTTTCCAAGTAGGTTTATGCACATAAAGAGGTCTTCCATGGGCTTAAACTTAAGAGGAGCCCATGGAGAGATCCATTAAGTGGTGGACTCATCGTAATTGTCGACCGCAAGATCAATGCAACAAATGTCATCAACAAACAATTTTATAATATTCAACAGCTCCTCCTCATTTAACAAGTTTTAAAGATTTAAAAAACATGTCAGACTATTAGACTATCAATATAAAAGATCAAATAGAACTCAAAATGAAGAATGTTTCATCTTTTCTTAAGTATATTAGGGTTTATGCTATATAGATCCTCTATTATTGAGACTGCTACTTCTCCTTCTTAACTCTCTCTCTCTCTCATCTCACATGTCATTCCATATTAGTCCTCTAAGGCCATGTATAGCACAAGATGCATGCTATATGTACATGACAACATGAAAGCTCTTAAGTAATACTTAGCACTGCAATGGAGCGCCAGCTATGACAAGCTCAATGTAAAGCAAGAAGGCTCTTTATTGTCATGCAGACGTTGTAAATTATGCTAGACAACACATGGTATCAAATCAAGATGGCATGCCTTTCGCTGAAATGAGCAACGATAAGATCAAGTTTACGAAGGACGAGGATATTGCAAACACTAACATTGTAGTAGTTCTATTAAATACAATTGATTTTAGAAGAACTTTTGATCTTATATTATTTCAATGAGGATCAAAGTTTGCAGCAATGAATGCCCTCATACAAATCTCTTAAGGTCAACATGAAGGGTATAGTGCCACACACTCTATGTAAGGGATAGAATGGTCGCATGAGAATGTGATCATATCTACATATGTAAACATATGTGCTGAGAGTGCCAACCACAATTGTCCACTGTATGTGGAAAACATGCTCATAACCACGTGATTAAAATGGCATTTATTGATAATGGATCCTTGTTTGAGATCATGCCAATATCCACCTCAAGACTATAAGGATAAACTTCCTACATCTAAAAACCAACCTGTCACGATGCGCAATAGCTACTCTTCATCAGAGATAATGGGATATGTAGATGTGGACCTCAAGAGTGGGTCTATCGGCGGCTACACTCAGTTTCATGTGATTGATGTGCCAGAATCTACCATCTGCTTATTAGGGGAAAGTAGTACTCGATCACAATCTCATGACCTCGACATTGCACCAATGCATGAAGGGTCACTAGAATGGAAAAGAAATCATCAATCCTACAATGAAGAATCCATTCAAATCCAATAAAGCCCCCACCCAAAACTAAAGCAGCCCTCTTCAATGAAGACGAGACAAAGGTGGAATGTTCATAATGAAATCTTTCGAGTCATGATCATCTCCATACTGTGGAAATGGGAAAAAGTACAAGAGTGTACAGGCCAAAGAATTTTTTCGAGGTTCCTTCGTATTCTTGTCAAATGAAGCTGGTGATTAAAAGCTCAATTCCTCCATGTATTCACTGACCTAATGCAATTCTTTTAAGTTCGGTCATAGGATCTTCAAAGGCTATCTCTCTAAATCTTGAATTTGATCTCTTAACTAACTTCTCCCAAGTAACGACTCCCTCACCGGCCTTATTACTTGCATAAGAATGGAATCATTGCAAAGTGTCTTCAAAATTGATACTGCCGACTTATCCTTAAATGCATCAGTTGTTTTATCAATCTAAAAGAACTGTCCAGGCCTATAGAGCCAAGATCTCAAACCCTCTTGTAAGATCCAGAAAATTTCTCGTTGTTAAGTGAGTGGATAGTTGATACCCGACTTGAGTATTAGCTGCATAGGCTATTCTTCCAAAGACTCTACTTCTGCAGAATTGTGTCATCTCACGCTTAACTACATTGCCACATATGGAAGTAGTGTTTCTATTCTCACTTAGCTGTTGTTTAATTGTGATGGCCACGTCTGGTGAGCGGGCTACTCTTGCTACTTCTTTAATGTTTGGCAAGGAACTTAATCCAACCATGTTGTTTTCTTGTTGCTGTCGAATCTTGATTAACCAATTGTGAAAATCACACAAAAAAAATCCTAGATCTTTTCATGTTTGATTATTAAGAATTAAACAATAAAATGCGAAAGCATCCCTTTAATCCATTGCGACCACGATTCTTATTTTGGGGGTTTTGGCCTTCCAGATCATACGTTTTTTTTTTGAGAATCCCTTTTTTTTTCTTTCTAAGTTATTTGATGAGGGTTTTAAAAGAGATAAGAAAGAAATATGACTTGGGGGACCAAATCACTGTTTATATAGATAACCCATAGTTCCCCTTTTTTGGTTTTCATTTTACCTACATAAAAAAAAAAAACCCCCAAAAGGTCTATACAAAAAATGGGTCATATTTATAATAAAAAAAAAAACTAAAAATATCAAAATCTTACTGAATTTTTAATTGAGCTTAACTTAATATGACAGCCCCAACACATAATCTTTTCAAATAAAAGCCAACGTTGGTTTAAGGACCCAAAATCTCCTACTTGGACATATGTGTAATTTTTACAATCATTTTGCAAAACCATAAAACTAAAATTTGCTGTCATAACAGAATGTATCAAAAGCCAATTCGATATTAGTCACTAAACATGGGACAAAGTGGTATTCATTACTTTTTATCGAACTACCATAAATGGTCACAATGCTGATATAATTGAATGAAGGATCATGATAGGATGTTGCAAAAAAATTCCAGCAATGGATCATAACAAGTCTTTTTTCTACATCCACCAAAAACCCTTTATGAGATCAAACCATAACCCAAAAACAAGGTAGGCAACAAGAACTTATTTGCAGAAATACCCTCAAAAAAAAAAACCCAAAAAAACCCTTTTAAATTTTTGTCTATGACAAAAAGCATACAAGGTAAAAAACTCCCAAAAAAACTTAAGTACTTAGGTCTTGACACCCATAGAGAGTTGCCATGAAAATTTAGGGTTGCACCCTTTTTTATGGATTGCTCATGGATTTGTTCCTATATGCTTTATAGAAACGCCCACTCTAAACTTTTTTTTTTAAACTAGGAATTTGATGTCTAATGCTTTGCTTTTCGGCCCATTGTTGTTAAATATAAAATACGACTTATTGTCACAAAAAAATTTTAAAGTGGCCTTTTAATGTATCCAAAATGCTAGCCTTGGACAAAAATCCGCAACCTTTTCCCAGATTGGATGCCCAAAAACATGCTATAACTCTATTTCCCAATAAAAAGCAAAAAGGGGGATTTTTTTCCCTTTTCCAAGAAACAGCCCCCCAAGTAACAGATATAGTAGCTTGATGTAGACTTCAAACTATTTGGATCCAGAAATCGGAATCAGTATCCCCAACGTTTCCCGTTTTGTCTGACTTCCGATAGGTAAGCTGTAATCTTTTGTTCTCTAAAGTACCCCAAGACTCTTTTGGGTACTTTCCAATGGTCAATCCTGGATTACTCAGTATCTCCCAAAAACATTCCTGTAATGAACAATACTGGACGCATACAAACCTAAGCAACTTGACTCCCACTACTGATGCATGGGAACCCTTTTGCATTTTTTTTTTCCTCAAAATCATCTTGGGGCATAACAAGATGAAATTTAACTCCCTTAGCTAGGGGTGTATCATTTGGGGTTTGCAATTTTGCATGTTAACCTTTTGATTACTTTTTCGATATCCCTTTTTTATGAAATTAAGAGTCCTCAAGTCTCAGTATTTGTTTTCCCTAAAACAAAAAAGCGCCCCAAGATCTTTCATCTCAAATTTCTAACTAAAATCTTTTGGGTTTTGTGGCAATAACCTATATCTTTACTGGAAGAATATATCAAAACATATAAAACCAAGAAAATATGCTTGCTCCCCAAATTTGATATTACAATCATCGCCCAAAATGCTAAAAAAAAGCAAAGTGACACTTGATAAATTTGAAAACCATTGTCGAGATCTTGCTTAAGCCCATAGATGGTTTTCTTAAGTTTTACAAACCATTTTCTTTGGATCTCCAGGTACAAAATTTTCTGGTTTACCATATAGTGTTCATAAATGTCACCTTGAGGAAGGGCGCTTTTTAAAATCCTCTGTTTAAACCAAGATCGAATTGTGCCACTAATCCATTAAAAATCCTAAAAGAGTCTTTCGAAGAAACCAATGAAAATTTCCCTTTATAGTTGATGCCTTCTTTCTATGTAAACCCTTTGCAACAAGACAGCTTACCCCCCAACATTTCTTTTGAATCCCTCTTGGGTCTTAAAATACCCTTTGCAACCCAAGGGGCTTTATTTTTGGCAAGGGGACAAGCCCCCAAAAATATTGTCTTTCAAGACCTTATCTTCATTGGCTCTTTCCATTTGAGATTTAAATTTTAAATGGTTGACCAAAGTTGATTGGCATTTTATTTTTAATGAAAAATTTTTTTGAAAAAATAGATTAGTCACAGAAAAGTATTTTTTTGTTATGGATTCCTCAATGGCATAGGTTTTGAGGGGGGAGAGTTTGTTCTTCTGGACAGTATCTTGAAAGGGGATCCCAAATTTCTTATTCTATTTGTCTTGAAGAAGACGGAATGGAATTTGCCCAAAAATTCAATAAAAAACCTGTGGGAATATCAATGTATTACTTTTCAAAGACAATACTCTAACCTATCTCCCTCGGCAAACTCAACACCCTCAAAGAACGACTTTCCCGATCAAATATCGTTTTATTTAGGGGATCTAGAACTTTAACCCCCTTGATCTTTAAAAGCCCCAACAAAATAGAACTTACTGTTTTTGAGTCCATTTTCTTTTCATTGGGCTTTAAAAGGCCGGTTCACTGGAATCCCCACACATTAAATTTTTTTAGACTGGGCTTTTTCCAGTCCAAATTTTAAAAAAGGTTTTGTTATTGTTTTTTAGTTGGGAAACCCTTTTAAAAGGATAAGCGCAGTTTTAAGTGTTCTCCCCAAAGTGATTATAGAAGGGGTTGAGTGAAAAATCAACCCTTACCAGCCCTTTAAGCTTCTTTTTCGTCTTTTAGCAACACCATTCAGGGTGGGGAACCAAGCATAGTGTATATGGGACAATACTGCATTCCTCTAAAAATTTGCAAAGGTCTCGGACATTGTTCACCAACCACAAAACTACCGTAGTATTCACCCCCGATCGTTTAATGCTTTTAAAACCTTTTTTTTGATTGGGTTCCAAACTTCCCTTATTTTTTTAAACATATCCAAAAAACTGTGACTTTTCATGAATGAATAAAGTAGCATATCATGAGAAATCGTCTAAAAAACGTTATAAAATATTGTTGACCATTTCAAGCAACGTAAGAAGGCCCAAAAAATTTCTGTATGTATAAGTTCTAAAATGTCAAAAGGTCCTTTTGGGCTTCAAACCCTTTTTTGGGTTTTTTTCCCCTTTTATCATTTAAATAAATCATCAAAATCTGTAAAATCCAAGGGGTTTTGAATTTTTTCTAACTAAATCTCTCCATTCTCCATTTGGGATAACCTATTTTTGTGCCCCCTAAATTTAATTTAATTTTTATTGTTATTTCCTTTATACCCCATGTACTTTCTTTTAAAGGGTTCATTAAAGAAGCAATAATATCAATCAGTAAAATTATCAAAACAGATAGAAACCGATCTAATAATTTGAATCATAAACAAACTAAATTTTTTTATTTCCAAAAAAGAACAAAATAACCAAATTTTCCCCAAAAAAAAACGAAATGAAATTCCCTCTAAAAGCGGTACAATGAAAGTTTCATTAAGATCCAAAAAAAATTTTCTTTAATAATAAACAAAAATTTCCAATTGCTTTAACTTCAACTGTCTTTCCCTTACCCCATAGGTAAAATTTCACCATCACTTGGTTTTTGCAAAATAGGAAACCCTTTCATCGACCCCCAAACTGAGGAGTTGTTGCCCAAATCTATCCATCAAGTGTCTAAGGTACCGAGTTAAATAAACCAAATTAAAAAGTGTACCCTTTTTTAGCACCCAAGCATGATATTTGGGGCACTACTTCTTATAATGCCCTACAACTCTACAGAAGTAACAACCAATAATTTGATGCATTAACTTCTTTGGGGTTCTTTTTGAGGTACCATATTTTAATTTTTTACCCTTTTTCCTTTTAATTTTCCTTTTCATTCTTTGGGTTAGGGGTAATGAGCACTCTCAAACTTATCTTGCTTTAGCCTTTTCTTCTTTAACAAAAGTGAGATGAGCTCATTTGAGACCAAGTCTCTTTCTGACAATTATAGCCACTTTAAAACTCTAAACTTTTCTGAAGAGAAATCAAAACCAAATGCCTAGTAAGTCCCCCTGTAGGTTTGGCTTTATCTCTTAATGGAAACAAGATGAGATCTCCATATGTATCCCCAATATTTCCCTTGCCTTTATACTTTATTGAGATTAGGTTTTCCAGGGGGGTTTCTTTTTTCACCTTTTCATTCTTCAAACCTTTTTCCAAATTTTATCAAGAAACTCCTTGCCTTAGTTATCTTATCGATATTGTAAACCCTAAATGCTTCTGGAAAAGGGGCCCTTTTTCATGACACTACCATGCGGTTTGATTTCCCCACTTTTCCATCTCCTTTTGTCATCAAGGGACTCTTACGGTAAGAGGTGAGGAGAATCATCCTTAAGCAAGTTAGATCCTAACTCCAAAATTTTCAATAATTATCTTTCCATGACTTGAAGTTAGTGCCCTTTGCATAGGGGGAAATTTAGTTTGGGAGTAAATTAAATTATTCATACTGAATAAAAACACAAACAAATAAACAAGCTTACATAACCTTTCAAAAAAAAATAATAAAAAATTCAAAAAAAGGTAAACCCCATCTCAAAATCCGGGTAGCCCATTAAAATTTCTCTTGGACAAAACTTAACAAAGCGGATCTTTGGGATAGTAAACAAACATGACAAAAAAGAACATATCAAACAAAAAAGCTTTCCCTTTGGGCCCATTTTTGTTTAAATGAAAACTAAATAAATCAATTTTATTACCTAGGGGACTTCCCTTTGTTAAAAAATTAACTTTCCTTTGGGGCCCATTAAAAATTTATAAAGTTGTACACACCAAAATTTTATATTTTGAAATAAATTAATTCTCAAGAGAGGGGCCCCTTTAGCAGTATGTTTCTTCAATTAATTCTCCAAAATACATATAAACATACCCAATTCAAATTTAAAATTTTACAAAAAAAGGGGCAAAGGTAAATCTAATTTTAGCTAAAACTTATTAGGGCTAAGCACCCCTACCAAAAATGACCAATAACTTAAAATTTAAAAATTAGAGTTCAAAAGAAAAAATTTCATACATAAACCATTCTATAATGATTTTAAATTATTTGAAAAAACAGTTTAAAACACGGCCTAATGTTTATTCAAAAACTAACTGAAAAATTTCACGTTTGAATACACGCTGAAGGGCCCGGCCGTTTATTTGGGCCCAAAAAAAACAGAAAATTAAAAAGTTTTAAAAACAGGTGAGGCACGGCCGTTAAGTTGGCCAAAAACTAATAGAAATCTTTCACAGTTTGAATCACTTGAAGGCACGGCATGTATGTTGGCCTAAAAAACTAATAGAATCTTACACGTTTAAGTACACAGCCTGAAACAGGGTCCCAGACCGTGATACGGAAAAGTTTTGGGCCCTGAAGGAAGCAATTAGCATGTTTATGATGTGGTTCCCAATTCGTTCGAAAACAGCCCTGAAAAAAACCTTAATTCACCGGGGAATACAATCACGGAAAACAAAATACCGTCTAGAATCCAAAAAATACGAAATCTTCGTTTCCCAAATACCGTTTGTGGAACAAATGAACAAGAAAATGGGCCCTTTATTTTTACGAACCCGGAGTTAAGGATTCTTTTTGGGCAAATGTTTACATGTTTTAATATTTGTCTAAAAACCCCAACTCCAGAATTAGGGATAATAAAACCTTATAAAAAAAATTTCAAAAGTAATTCCAAAAAAAACAAATAATTAGGCCCCTTTATACCAATTGTCGAAACTTTATTAAAACAATTTTGTGAAAATCCACAATAAAATCCTAGATCTTTTATGTTTGATCTTAAGAATTAAAAAATAAAATGGGAAGGTACCTGAATCCATTTGGGTCCACGTTTCTTATATTGTGCGGGTTGGGCCTTCCAAAACAAAACGTTTCTTTGAGAGATCCCTTTTGTTTTCTCTCTATAGTCTATTTGATGTGGGGGTTTAAAGAGGCAAAAAAAAGGTACGATACCCGGGGACCATAACTACTATTTATAATAACTAATGTTACCTTTTTTGGGATTTTTATTTAGCCCATCATAAAAATAAAAATACCCAAAAGGTCCTATACATAAAAAGGTACATCCCATTTGAAAAATTAAAACTCGAATATCCAAATCTTTTCTTACACTTTTAAATTAGCTTAACTTAAATGACAGCCCCACAAAAACATAATCGTTTTACAATTTTAAAGGGCCAAAATTTGGATTAAGGGTTTAACAGTTGCTTTTCCCCCCTTCCTCCTTTTAAAATGCTTCAAAATTTTCACTTTAAATTTTTTTAAACCCCTGTTTTAATTATACCACCGTAGCAATGGGTCTGATTACCACTTGGCACCCTTTAAAGGGAAATTTTTAAAAAAATTTTAAACAATTTACAACGGGAAAAATTGGGCTTTAATCAAACCGGTGCTTGTTTTAAGCACGTAGGAGACGAGTATTTTTTTTTTGCTTTCATTTTTTATATTTTTTTTTGTATTTTGGGTGGTGGCATGTATATTCTCCAATATTTTTAGTTGAGTCAAATGACACATCATCTCATGTAGAGGCAAAACAAGAAACAAAGACTAGGGAAGGTTTACAATATTTAAGTTAATTTTATAATCATTTAATTTTATTATAAATATAAATTTTTGTAAATGAATGAACCAAAACCCCTTTCAAATATTTAATAAAAGAAAACTTTAAATTTCTTGTTTTCGGGAAAATGATTAAGGATATACAATGTAAAAGTAATGCAAAATAAAAAAAATGATAAAATTTATATAAAAATATAAAAAATTATGCTTTTTTTTTTTTAATGAGACTAAAAGTTTTTAAAATTTAATCATGTTACAAAAATTATTAGCACAGTAGTGATTTTCTTTTTCATGAATTAATTATAAGCAAAATACATCAATTATTTTTCTTATTTTAATTAATCTTTATGTAATGAAATCGAAGTTCTTTTATAAGCATGATACATAATGAACAAAGAAATAAACTCAAAAAATCAATTAATTAGCTATGGTTTGTATTAAATGAAATTTGATGTTTTTAATTATTTTAATGAAAAAAAAGGGAAAAAAAAAATGAATGCCAATTAAGAAATTAAAAGCAAAAAAAAAACAAAGGAAAAGGGTTAAATTATATTCACAGGAGTTAAACCCCATGCCCTTTTTGTTTAAAACATATATAACTTCCCACTAAGTTAAAAACTTCAAATTTTTATTATGTTTTATATTATTTAATTTCCAACCCACAAAAAATTATAAAAATAACAATTAAAAAATTCAAAAAAAAAGTTTTAGTTCCATAAAAACTTTACAAAATAAATTTTTATCACAATTAATATGATTAGTTCAAAAAATTTGTTTAAAAGGGTCACGTATCTCATCAAACTTTTAAAGCATCTTTGAACTTAAAGTTTTTAACAAAAGTATTTTCTCTATTCAATTCAATTTTTAAAGACTTTAGGGAAATTGAAATGAAAAAGGAAAGGTAAAAAAACTAAAATACCACTTCTCAACCCTTTTTTTTTTTTTTTTAAAAGTAAAAAAGCATTCTATAGTTTAAATTCATTTCACTTAAATTTGCCTAAACCGAATCAGGGACTAATTAGACTTTTTAAAAACCAAATTACAACTGAATTGAAATATAGAAAAACACATTTTACAACTAAAACAATTAAATTTTGATTTAATAAAACCCTAACAAAAAACCTAGTCAATTTGATCGTTAAATAGGGAAGTAACCCAAAAGGGGGTTTTTCCCATTTTTCCCTACAAATAACCTTTAGTTAGACCTCTATTAATTTCCCTCAAATTTTTTTAAAAATTCAGACTCGCAATTTCCCTCCCCGCCCTTTTTTAAGGATTGGGGTCTGATTCCCTTTATATTTATCCCGGGGGCTTTGGTTGTTAAAAAGCGCAATGACCCCCTTTCACGTAAAGTTGATTCGAAACCCAAACACAATTAGGAATTTACCAATTACAACTTAATATAACGACGAAATAAACACCAATAATAGAAAGAGTTTTTCAAAAAAACATTGACTTTGTCGTATAAAAAAATTCTCTTTTTATTTGCTCTTTTTGGGAGCATCTTATGAGTGCTTTTTCTACTAAAAAGCGTTTGTAATACCTCTTTTTTTTTTTAAATAACAAAATTTTTTTTTTTTTGTTTTTTTCTTTTACAAAAATTGGAAGGGACATGAAGCTTTAAAAAAATTTATCAAAACTTTTAAGAAATTGAATTTTAGAATGCAAGGGTTTTTAGCAAAAATAAAATTTCCAAAATGAAAGTCAAAGGTTAAAAAGAATTTAAAGGACATACAATTAAAATATGACAAATAAATAGCAAAAAAAAAAGTTTAAAAAATTTAAGAAGTATAAATATAGTCCAAATTTGTTTAAAAAGTTAACCCCAAAATAAATTTTAAAATAGTGAGTATTTGATATTAAAGGTTATCAAAAACAAAAAAATGTCCATACTAAAATTTAAAAGTAACAAGAAAAAAAAATAAAAATATTTAATAACAAATTTTGTACATGAATCGACCCCTAAAAAAATAAGTTAACTAAATTTTTTGCTAAAAAGACCCATAAATTTCCCTATCCCATGAAATAAGGGAAAGGACCCGTAATCTCTTAGTAAAAAAAGGTCAAGGGAAAAATCCAACTAGTCTTTTTTTTATTTATTTTTTTTTGGCCCCCTTTTTTCCCCCATTTTTTTTTTTTATCGTCTTCTATTTGTCTTGACGATTTATTTTGAGTTTTTCCATTCGGGGAACTTTTTAAAAAAAAAATTTTCGAAAAAAGTAAATTCCATAACTATTTCAAAATTTAAGTTAGGACATGATTTTTTAATTAAAAAAATTCTATTTTAATAGTGATTTTCCCCCAAAAAGAAATTACAATCCCCAAACCCATGTTTTTTAAGCAAAATATACTTTTTGGTATTTAATGTTTTTTATTTATTCTAGTAAGATTCAACCTAGATTTTAAGCAACTAATATACTTTTTTAAGTTTAAAAAATTTTTTATTGATTGATAGTACAGATTTTTTCTTGTATTTATTTTCCATATGGATTTTTAAAAACAATTTTGTTTTTTGGGGTTGACTCAAAGTAGAGTATTAGCTTTTAAGTGCAATAGCATTTTTTATACATTTGTTGAATAACAAATTATTCAAACTCTACAAAATGCATTTCCATACAAATTTTTATAAAGAATCACAATTCAACAGGTAGAATCCATTTTCCCTTTTCTTTAGAGTTGGAAAAGGTTAAAACGGGTTTTTTTGAAAAAAAATTACTAAATCAAAAATATTGAAATCCAGACATATGTCACAATCAAAAAAAAGCCTTAAAATTTTTAAACCCCCTGTCAAAAAATCAAAGTCTAAAACTGGCAAACTTTTCAAGAAGAAACCATAACAATTTTAAAAATTCATAACATAAAATTTAAATTTGGGAAAAACAAAATGATTTCGTCAATTCGTTTTAAAATTTTCAAGTATAATTTTATGTTAAAGCAAACAAAATTTGAAATACATATCATTTTAGGAAAATGGAAAAAGTAATGTATTTTACATAAACCCAAAAATACGTCTAACCCCTTTTCCCTTTATCTCATAATTTTCCCTTTCCATTCGGGCTAAACTCTTCCAATAAAAAAAGAGCTGCTAATCCCTTTTCGCGGATGATCTAGGGATGGAATGGGGGCTCATCCCTAAATATACCGAAGATCTATTTGCCCGAGTCCTTCCCCCCATATCGGGGTCATAAATGTCTTTCCTTTTTAGGGGCGAGTGGGAAAAACCAAAACGTATATAATATATCAATGTTAGGCATGTAAAATCCATTAGTCGACAATAAAAATTTTTGGGAATAAAAAAAAATGGGGAAGGATAGCTATCGGGGAGTATGAGAGGTAAGTACCAAAAAGGGCCCCGAGATCAATCTTCACACCCACTAACAATGACCCCTACCACGAGTCCCTCTTCTCCCTTGGGTGGGACGAGGGGACCACTCCCCAAAAGTGCTCCTAATACCCAAAGGGGAAAAATGTAACACCCCATAGTCCCAAGGGAAAGCCCCCCAAAATTTGCTAGGGGCCCAATTTCTTTTAAGAATCCATTACCCCAAAAAGCGAGCAACAATCTGACTTTAAAAAAAATCAATAGTTAATAGCACAATATAAAAACAAAAAAGTAAAATGATAGGTTAAAGGGGCTTACCAAAGCACCAAGCAGCTTCGATGCAGCCCGTATACCTTTGTTAACTATATACTAAGGGTATACCTGGATCTACCTTACCCGGAAAGTGTCTTTGAACCTAATTAAATGATAGAGAATTGCTTCCTCCATTTTTGATGTAGACGCATGTCTCCTATCCCCAAACGCATTAGTTTCCCTTTAAGATCAATCCTATCAGATAATGAACATGTACCTATTGGTATCCTTTGGATCCCACTAACTTACCACATTAACTAATTGATAACCCCTACGTATAAAAGCAATCAAACGCACTTGGGGACACCAAAAACACTCCCCTTTCCATAAGAAAGGGGAAGTTTTCTAAGATACCATGTGTATATGGCATTCAAAAAATCTACAAAAAAAAAAGTTATTTTTTGGGAAAAACAAACAAGTAAAATAAACAAAGTAAATAACCAATTTAAAAACCCACCCGGCTTTGGGAAACCAAAGATTCAATGTAGCACATCTAGTGGGGGAGTACTGACCAAACATACTGCCCCGACATGCCCCAAAAGGGAAAATCATGGGGAAATAAAAATAGCGCAAATCAAAGGATGTGTGGAAATCTATCTCAAGCCAAATCTTAGAAGAAAAAAGCTCCTCAATCTCCTACAGGATTGCCCCCACGTGGCAAAAGGGAATCATACAATCAAACTAAGCATGCACCCCCGCTTATTACCCTACCACATGAAAAAACCCCAAAAGTAAGAGAAACATCAAGTAAAATAGGGTAAAAATTTTCCCACAAAACATTCCCCCAATTACTAGAAGTATGCACAGGGCCACTACATGATGGAAAATCTCCGCATCATCTAGTACCCCCCTAAAAGAATTCTTTAACTGGCATCTTAATTTTCCCCTTAGAGATTTTGCGAGGGCTAAGTTTAAAACCCCAAATAATGTCACACTCATCTGCCTAATTCAAACTATGACATATGGCTACATGCCTTTTAAAAAGGCAAATAAAATACACTGACACACCTGTAAGGTCCCCGGAGCACCCCTGGGCATATAAATGTGAATATCTTGATCTCTCCCTCTTCATAAGGTTGAATGAGATGCCACCCAAACTTTATGAATGCAAGCCGAAACACCCCCAAAAAGCCGCCTACTGCAAAAAGGTGTAAAGTGTAGTCAAAGTGAATCTCTCCCTAGGTCTTCAGAGAGGTCTCCTCGACACACACTTTTTAGATGGTAGCTTCCTTAGACCCATTTCTTTTTGGTACCATTTGGATTAAATCTCCCCTTACCTCAAAAAATTTAACAGTAATAAATAAAAGGGGAATTTACCTCGGGCCACCTACTACTACCCCAAGAGATTGAAGCTACAAATTATGAAGGTTTGATAGTCCAATAATAGTATTTGGTCACACGTTGCTTTTTGTCCACAAAAACATTGAATAGCAGTAAAAACTATAAATAAAAAAATTTTGTAAGTCTCCACTTTTTTACAAGTGAGCAAGGTTGTCAAAACGCAATTTTAGTAGAATCGCAAAGGGTTCCAAAAAAGGGAAATGAAAAAACGAAATTTTTTCAAAAATTATTAAAATAACCCCCAAATATTATAAATTTACTTATAAGCTTAAAAAAAAATGAATAATAAAAATAAAAAAATTCAGCTTTTATTTTAGTCATAAATTGAAAATTTGAAAAAAAAATCAAAATTAAGATAATCAAGCATAATTTTGTAAATATAATGTTTTATTTCAAAATGAAAAATTGTGTAAAAAGTTTCACCTATTATTATACAAAATAAAAGAAAATAGAAAAAATTTAAAAATCAATTGGCTTTAAAATTTTACAATAAATAAAAGTTGATAACAAAGATAACTATTAAAAAAGAGAAAATTTAAAAAAAATGACAAAAAATTACTACCAAAAGTAAATAAAAAAAAAAGTTACTAATAAAAAAAAAACCTTTAAAAATTATATATTACGTAAATTTTTGCACTATTCAGATTTTTAAATTTCAAAATATTTTTATTTAAAAATATCTCATATTTATTAACTATAAGTATTAAAAGATAGAAATATAAAACATTTTTCATTTCCTATAAAAAAAAATCAAAAAAATTCTTAAAAGTTAAAGTTATCCCCCCTTTTATTTTATTTACTATTACAAAAATATTAATAAAAAAAGGGAAAGTTGCAGCAATCAAACATGATGCTTTAAACCACAATTGATCACAAATAGAAACAAAAAGACTAACAATCGAAAACACAAACACAAATACTTAAATGCAACGTAACACACAAACAAGAAGGAGTGAAAAAACGATAACGTTGGGGTATAGTCATACCCCCACGATAGGAAAAAGTACGTAGATCTTGCCCCACGCTAACGGACAGGGGTTTGGGAACCCGCCCCGATGGGGGTGGCCCCCCTGACATGGGGGGCTTTTTGCAATTAAGCTTATATTTTTTTATTAAAATTTTGAGTTTAAAGCCCTAAATAGCTATTATTACAATTTTTTCATCTGGATTCGGATGACTAAAATTTTACGATTGTGCAATATTTTGGAATCGGTGGGAAAAGTTCAAACCACAAAAGACGATTTTACTGTTTTAAAAAACGAAAAACATTAGATTTACTTCTCCCCAATTTATATACGAGTTAACTAAAAATATTATCCAAACTCATATAAAATCGGATTTTATATACGAGGTTTTAAACCCCAAATTTGACAACCTTGATGCATGCATTCACTCTCATTTGGGTTTCAGCGCATTTTAGAAGTGAAATCACAATGTCAAGTATGATTTACATTTAAAAAGAAATCCAGGCCTAAAAGTTTTGACAACACCATACAGTACCACTCCTCCCCTTTATTATCTTCCAACCTTTTGAAATAATTATTCCCACTACCAACTGTTGCCGATTTCCCTTTTTCTTCCTCCCTTCTTTTTACATCGTGCTTCCCTTTTTTTGGTCTAGAAACAGAGCAGATTTTTGCTCTTCTCTTTCCGCATTGCCAAAAACCACCCCCCCCCCCCCCCCCCCCCCCCCCCTTTCGAGTCCCATAGCCCTTCCCGGAACAATCTAGCCATGGAAGTTGACAGTGAGGGGATTTTCAAGACTTCCAAGGTTGTCATTGAAGTCCAAAGTAAAAAAAAAACACAAAACAATTTTTTTGTAGCTTATTTCTGTTTATATGAAAAATATGTTACAAACATCTTTTGATCCTAAAATAATAGAAAGAAAACTGTGCAAAAAAAGAAAAAACAAAAAAAATAAAAAGTTGACATTGTTATTATATATACATTGACAGGAAACACCAAATCTCAAAAAAATCTCAATACCCTTTTCAATTGGGGCATGGAATCTGAGTGCCAACTTGGGAAAAAAATTGTCTGAAATGATGTTTCCCAGTCCTTTTTTAAAAATGTCGCGAATTAGGC
The DNA here is from genome assembly GCA_037954665.1 of Laguncularia racemosa. Taxonomy (NCBI): domain Eukaryota; kingdom Viridiplantae; phylum Streptophyta; class Magnoliopsida; order Myrtales; family Combretaceae; genus Laguncularia; species Laguncularia racemosa. The sequence goes on along the minus strand of JBBMOL010001356.1, from coordinate 8,956 downwards.
AAGTGCAAAATGGAAAGTAGAGACATTGCCTAGCTGAATCTAATCACAACATAGTGCAATCAATCTCAAAATACTTCTGCGCTCTGAAATAAGGTTTGTCGCAATATAATAGCATATTAACTATCACAGAATAATCGATGGCTTGTGATAAATAAAACCCCAAACGATTCAGTAAAGATTTCAACCAGGTAAGTTTTGCAACAATAACAGCCATTTTTGGCATACTCCCCTTCGGCGGAAAGCTTCACATATTTTGCTTCTTCTCTTCCCAAAAGATTTAAGAACACCTAATCAGAAATTCCTATGGAGAACACGATCCAAAAGGGCAAGTGACCAATAGTCATAGTGGCATGAGGGAAATCACTATCACGACAAAGAAACCCCTTGACCAGGGTGGCCCTTTAAGTACGACGCACGAAAAGCAGCTGTAAGGGGCTTCCTTTTGGGTCACATAAATTGAGCAAAAGTGTGAAACCCCCCAAAACATATTCGAAATGAAATGGTAAGATAATCAATTCCCTACAATCGACATATTTGCTCAGGATTAAAAAATCAAAACCTGTGGCAAGAGATAAATTGGGGTTTTGCTCCTTTGGGAAATTTTTGCAAGGTTTGGGCCAAGAAGACGGCTTTCAAATGTATCAAAGGCGTATTTTCTTTTGAGAAAAAAGAAAACTAAAAGGCCCCTTAGAAAATTTTGTTTCCCAAAAAATTTTTCAAAGGCCCCAAATCTTTCAATAAAAAATTTGCTCAAGTAGTTTGAAGGCAGAAACGCCCAAGTTTTCCCACAATACAAGTCATCAACATAAACCCAGGAAGAACAAAATGTCATTGCGCATGAAGAAAATAAGGAATAGTCGCAAAAGATTGAACAAATCCGAAATTTTTAAGGCGGAATTTTAAAATAAATTTAGGTGTTTGACAAGTTCATAAAGCGCTTAGAAGCAAAAATTGCCCAAACCCACCGAAAATCCAGGGGGGAAGAACATAAACACTTCTTCATGAATCACCATGAAAAAGGGGATTGTAACTCCTTTTTGAGCTCCCAATCATGGATGGGAAAAAACGGTAAAAAAAAACACTCACAGAAGCCATCTTTGCTACCCAAGCAAATTTTCGTAATAAAAAACACCGGACTTATTTATTTCAAAAAACCACTAAGCGAGCCCTTTTGCCATTCAACAATTCCATCGGAATGATATTTAATTCGATAACCCATTTAACACCCCAATTGCCTTTTTGTCCTGAGGGAAGTTGCAAACTCCCAAGTTCCATTGCACTCAAGAGCGCAATTTCCAACTTCATTTTCTTTGCACCAAGAAGAGTGCGAACAACTTTAGAAAAAAGAGTAAGACTGACCCGTTGTTTCAACTACCAACAAATGCATATAGGGAGCAGAAAAGTTTTTTCATAACAAATTTTTCTATGGATAGGTGTACCCAAGGAAAAAAGATAAGCGATTGGAAGAGTTTGGGTTATGACTTATCAATGTGACAAAAAAATAACTCGCAATTGAGTGGAAAAACCATCACGATTACTAAAAGGGATGGTCCGAATGAGGCCCGATCGATTTGGCAAGAGAAAAGGAAAAATCAAATAAACAATGAAGAAGACAGCAGCACTGTAGTAGGAACAGAATTACTGCCCATTCCACTGAAAATAGCGAGTAATTGCAAATTGTCTAAAGCCCAGTAAGAGGAAAGGTTTTATAGGGGCTAGGTTTGGGTCTACGCGACTAGCTGCAGGTAAGAATAAATCATGAAAGGGGAACTTTTCTTCATAAAAAACAACATCGCGAAAATTTAAAAGAATTCTCGTTTCTCAAAATAAAATAACGTACCCCCCTTCTGACGTGAGGGTACCCAAAAAAGATGCATTTACAGCTACGAGATAAAAATTATTTTGATCTGGGAATAGTGGATGCAAAAATAGACCCCCAAAAATTTCCTAAAGGGACTAAAAGATTTTTGCAAAATAAAAATCAATTCATATGGAGTTTTACCCCCATTGATAATACAAGGGTCGATTAATAAGTATTAGCAGAAGTATACATTTGCCCCAAAAATCTAAAAAAACCACTTGAAAGAGCGTACGAGCTACATTGAAAATATGGCGATCTTAAATTAGACACCTTTTTTTAAAGGATTTCCAAAAAAATTTTTAAAAAAAATTCTTGTTCAGCAAAAAAGTTTCAAAGAGAAAAATTTTATTCCATTATCACTGCGAACACCCGCACCTATTAGGGAAATTTGGGGTTGCGACATGATACAAAAATTTCCCAAAAAATATGTCCAACCTCTGCTTTTGTAGCCATTAAAAAAACCCATAATCTACGAGAAAAGCAAACAAAGTCAAAAAATATGAACTCCGCAAGAAGACAAACTGTTTAAAAGGCCCCACAAACATCACAGTGAACTATTTAAATAACTAAAACTTTATTAAAACTAAGAGGAAAGATACACGTGGTTTTTTTGCTCGAAAAAAAATATCAAGGGTGCATCAATTATTGCAAGAAGTGCCATAAAAATAGGAAGTAAATACTATTCGAGAGGATGGATGCCGATCTTTGATCCATAAAATAGAAGATTTGCCCCATAGTGTATGAAAGACCTTCAGTTGGAACAGCAAAGCCCCAATGACCCCACCCTTTCTACACCTACTCTAATCCCCATCCTCAAGTGCAGTCCTGTAACACACTAACTTATTAATAACGTAACAATACGTGCAACTTTTTTATAAATTGCGAAAAAATGACATAATTTTTGGAAGTCAAATGCGAGACTAAGAACTGAGGAATCATCAGGGTTTCCCCAAAAAACAATAGTTCCTTTTAGATAGCTTTTTTTGAGTACCATCAGGTAACAAAATAGGAAAAGGAAAAGTATCACAAAGATTACAATAATCGTTGATTGCCTTCATGTGCATAGATGCACCAGTGTCTAAAACCATAAAAAAAATGCGACCCAAAAAACTTTCATTGGAAAAACTATGAATTAAGGCTTTAAACTGTTAAGTACCCTGGACCACTGTATTTAAAGGGCAAAGTAAAGTCACCCTATCCTGTGATGTAAATTCGTCGACAAAACCCTTTTGAAAAGTATCAGTGGGACATTAGCTACTTTGCGACGCCCCACGTATTTTTTGTGCGGGTGGGGGCATATTGCCACTATGTCTTCCTCATCCTTTTTTCTACACCACCACGGTATATTCCACCATTAAATAACCATTATCTTGAAGCATGAAGAACCTATCGCCTAATCTGCCCCAGCGGGGGGAAACCCAATTTTTCATTCAGGGTTTGGTTTCAAACAAGGGGGGTTTTTTTGGGCACGAAGGCAATTACATCGTTATGGCTTCACACTCCTTAGCCATGGTTTTCTGACGCTCCTTTAAATGACCAAAGCTCACACGATTCAAAGGGGGAAAAGGTTTCTATGCAATAATTTGAATGAAGATCCCGTAAAGTCACATCTAGTCCCAAAATTGTGGACTTTATCCTCCTCTCGCTCTTGGTAAGAAAAACAACCCCAAATTTCACGTACATTTCCACAATACAACTGGAGCCCCACATACGTAAGAATTTGTCCCAAACTTCTTCAAATTTCCCCTAATATACAGCTAATCTGACCATTCTACCACATCACGCGGGTCAGATTTAACCTAAAATTGAAGGCTATTCCCCATAGAAAATTGTTTTACAAATCTCCCCAAATTTTTAATAGTCCGTAGTAAGTAATTCGAACAAAGGTCGACTCGAAGATTGAAAAACCTATGCAACAAGCATCGAATTTACGCTCCACCAAACTTCAATGTCATTCGCAACATCACAGGTTTGGAGATCTTTCCATCTAGAATCCCCAAATTTTTGTTTAGCACAAAAATTTTTTCAAACTCTTTTCCAATTCTTTATAATTGTCACCCTTCAAAATCACGGGGAGAGATTTCATCGTAGGGGTATCGAAAGGGTGGGGATAATAAGGCAAGGTAACATCAAAAAACAACTTTCTTACTTCCGCCCTCCCCAAATTTTGTCGACACCCTGGGGGTCATTTATCACCTCACGAAAAAAAAAAATAAATAAATAAATAAAAAATCTAGGATTTATTTTCTTGCCTGATACCATAAAAAAAAAAAAAGGAAGCAAATTTTTTTGTGTATGTTTATTGCGGTTTTTTACAGAATATTTAAATATATATTATATATATATATAAAATTAAATTTTAAAATTTTATATGTTTGTTACAAACATCTTTGCTTCCCCAAAAAATAAAAGAAAACCCTTGCAAAAAAGGAAAAACAAAACAAAAAAACATACTGTACATTTCTATAATATAAAATTGATAGAGAATCGACCCTCTCAATAGAAGTTCTTTTTTGGGGAATCCCTTGTTACCTAATAAAATGAATACTGAAAAATTTTGCCCGCTTTTGGAGAACGACCTACTGCTCAGAGCTTTATACTAAATTCAACACTATTTTTTTTTTCTTTTTTTGATTTAGGACTAGTAATACATAATAAATGTAGAAACCAATGAGTGAATATATATATAGGATTTGGAAGTTGACTAGAAGTTGATAGAAGATGTTTTCCAAACCATGTCTTGTTAAGAAATCGTGTTATTTAACTAAAGTTTTACAAAGTTATCAGAGATGAGAAATGTGGCTAGATATTTAATCACTTTATGGCTGGAATTGTTTGGGAGCGCAAGTGTAAGTTTGCTAAACCTAGTTAAAGCCGTGACTATGCCAGTAAAAGGGGAAGAATTGTTATCATGAAATTCAAGAACTAAGCTGTGAAATTTCAATTGAAGTTCTCAATGGATTCTAGGTTCAGGATAGGTTCTACCAATAATTAAGCTCTACATATTGGAAATAGTAATTTCTACCGTAAACTCCACAAATAAATTTAAGGAAATAAAACTCTAATGAATTTGATTTAAACTAGTGTGAGAATTTGTCTATTAATCGAAAAGTTTAGCAATTCAAATCATAATTTACAAGGCATCGTAGGGGCTTTTCTACTACAAAAATAACTCAAAGTATTCTTTATATAATATAGGTGATTCGAGGACAACTTATAACCACTAGTATTTGAGGATTTTATCAAATATAAGCAACGGTTTAGGTGAGCACTCCTCTGCCTTTTTATGGCGTAGTGGCTATAAAATGAAACAACCACTCGCATGTTTATAGAGTCATCATGATTTTACTTAAGTAAAATCATAGTGACTCTATGATTTAATTAATTTATACCGTTATTTAACTCGGTGTGTTGTGATGTCGTGATTGACATTCACGTGTTATGAATATACTTTAATTATAGTTGTGACTGGTGGATAGTAGTGATTACTTGAAAAAGCATGTCTAAGTAGTAATTGATATTATATATATTTTGTGATTACTTATTGACATGACTTGTCAATAGTAGTTGTTGTAACACAACTATATTTAATATGGATGATTGGCCAATTAAATTGTAGAGTTGCAGTTATGCCTTTACTTATATGCTCAATTATGATTTATCACATTATGTGCATTTATGACATAATACAAAATAGCCCAAGGGTCATATTTTTATAAAGTTCAATTTTGACTAAAGGACCTAAGCATCATTATAAATGCTTGGTTGCTAAAAGGGGACCTATAGGTCCATTTGAAAACTTAGCTTGCAATAAGGACTTATGGTTATTTTTTGGGTTTTATAAAGTTCGATTTGCTAAACTCAATTTTCAATATATATATTTGAATGCTCAATTTTTAAGCCACTAAGTGCGCTTATTAATTGTTCAGGAGTATCTTAGGGCACTCATATATTTGCTCAAGAGTCAAAAGTGTTGCTCGTATATTATGTTGGGAGCTTCTCAAGGGTCACTGATTATTTGCTCAATTATGATACTAGCCAGTGCATCTCATATATATTAGTATGGCATATCATTGCACCTATAATCATTTTTAAATGTTATAAGGGATTGTGCATAAATATCTTTAATACGATTTCTTGTTACTTGCTATTTGTTTACTCAACTTGATGTTGAGGGATTAGTTTTATTCTGCCCCCAGGTTATAAGATGAAGTCAATTTTTGAAGTATAGCCTTAAGGTGAGGATCATGAGAGAAAGAATTGATTACATAATATAATTAAATATTGAATCTTTTTTATCAATTTATGTTATATTTTATGACTCTACTAGATATAGACAATGTAATGCTCTAATATTATTATATAAAAAATGCTTTCATACTTTTTATATATATATATATATTTTTTTATAAATTTTAAAAAATACTTGATTTTAATTAGCGTTATCCTCAAATTTAAAAGTAACATAAAGTAGGATTGGGGGAATAGAGGTTTAACCGTGCAAGCGGACCCGCATAACCCGCAAATTTTTGCAGATCGGGCCAGGAAATTTGACCCACAACTGGTGCGGGCTGTTGGCCTACTCCGTATGGCCCTCGGGGCAGGGCGGACCACGTCGGGCAGGCACGGGTTTTGGGCCCGATGTTCGCACTTAAAAAAATAAACTGACTAAACAGGGACAGGGCGGGGGTACAGGGAGCAGGGCAGATCGCAGTTCGCAGTGCATAGCAGGCGGATGTGTCTCGTCATCGTCGTCATCTAAGCGACTGGGCTGGGAGTTCTGGCAAATCGATCAAAGTTCAAACGCGAGCGGCGAGCTGGGAAAAAAAAAACGAAAAACTCACTCGGTTAATCTCTCAGTCACTTTCGTCTCCTTTCAGTTGTCACTTTCTCAGGCCTCAGATCTGTCTCCACTGTCCATAGATCAATCTAGAGCTAGGGAAAAAAAAACTCACTTGGTCACTCTCTCTCACTCCCTCAGACCTGTCTCCCCTCTCCGTAGATCCAACCGTAGAGCTGAGAAAAAAAAAAGAAAGAAAAACTCACTCCCTCAGATCTGCTCGTCGAGTTCTTCTTCTCCGTTCACCTCGTCGAGTCGACGTCATCCTCTAGCTCACGGACCACGGTCACGGACTCACGGCACGGCTCGGTCTCGGCTCAATCACGTCACGGACAACGGTGTCGTTATCATCGTCTCAAATCTCAGTCGCCGATCCACCGTCTCCTTATTGTCGCCGTCATCATTTTCAAGCAGCGCGTGGTGGTGATTGGTGAGTCCTCTCCTCGGCCTTGTGTCGTCCTAGTACTATTACTCTAGCTTTTGTGTACTTGCGTTTATTTCGAAGAGGTGTTTGATTAGCTGTTGCGTTTAGTTCCGCATCGAAACTTTTGGTGAGGCGGCTATAGGGCTGATTGCAAGAAATTCTTGAGAAATCAGTGATTGGTTGGCTAGACTATGTACAGTTGATTCAGTTGAGGTAGTGGAAGCTTATGCAGTCTTAGATGCATTAAATATGCTATATTGAAAGGATGAAAGGATGTCATCATTGAAATGGATTGTGCTTCTGTTTTTTGTGCAATGTGTTCTCTGGAGAATTTTCCCTGAAAGCTACAAGTGGCAATTATGGACTTGAGAGCCCTTCTACCGTGATTTAGGTCGGTTAAGTTCAGTTTGGTCAGAAAACAAGCAAACCAAGCAGCGAACAGCCTCTCAAACTAGGAAGAAGATGTATCAGTGGAATTGGGTGTTTTAGCTAGGGATGGCCAAATCATATTTCCAGAGCAGCTTATGTCTAAATGAATGTTTTTCTCATATTCTTTCTATGAATATATAAACTCAAGGAATTTTAGTACTTTTAGTTTTAAGAAAAAAAGTTGTAATTGTTGTATAAGAGTCAATATTCATTATCCATGAATAAATGAGGTATTCTTCAAAGATAATCTTTGAAGAAAATTTATTTTTTATGAATAAATGGTTATGTATTAGTTCAAATGTATGTGTTGTAAGTGAAAGCCTCTTTTCCAAGATGTGGTTTTTTAAATGTACTAAGAGTCAATATCTATTATTCATGAATAAATGAGGTATTATTCAAAGATAATCTTTCAAGAAAATTTATTCCTCATAAATAAATGTTTATGTATTAGTTCAAATGTATGTGTTTTAAGCAAAAAACCTCTTCCAAGTTGTTGTGGTTTTTTAAATGTTAGTGATGGTTGATGATTGAAGGAATATACTAATGGAACCTATTAGATAGTGTATTTTCTTTATATATATATATATTCTGATTTAAATAATTGTGTATTCTAATATTTTTCTTTTTTTTATGTATTTTCAAAATAAATCTTATAAGTAATGAGATCACAAATACGATGGAGCTTATTAATGTAGATGATGTATCCCAAGTCAGTGAGCATAATGATAATATACAACTAAGATCTTCTTAATCTCAAGAACCTGCAAGTAGAAGGCTCGAGTAATTTAGCTCTTCTTTTGAGATTTAAGAAATATTTACAAAAATTGGTGTTGGAAAAGATGATAAAAGTAGAGCTAAATGCACAGCGTGTAGAAAGGAATATGTTATTGGGGCACATTCACATGGAATTCCATCCTTACGTCGACATATAGGAAAATGTCGTTTGAATCAAATTCTTAAATATAATGATGTTAGTGATATGATAATTAATCATGCTGGTAAATTAAGGTTAAGAAAACCATATCCTAAAGTTACTGTAAAATTTAATGGTAATGGCTATTATTAAACATGATCTCCCATTTTTATTTGTTGAGTATAGAATGATTACACAGTTTATAAGGCTATATATTTTCAAATTATAAGACAATTTTTAGTAAAACTGTTACGTCAGATGTTTGGAATTTATATTTGACTTAAAATGATAAGTTGAAACAAATATTGCAAAAAAATTCGGGGAGTATGTTTGACTTATGATGTAAGGATTGCCTCCACTAGTGAAGAATATATTTGTTTCTGGGCATCATGTGGATGATTAATGTAAATTGAATAATAAAATTCTTGTTTTTGTAAAATGTCCCCTCTTCACTTAGGGTTTGAGTTATTTAAGAAAGTTTTATTTTTT
>JBBMOL010001355.1:0-41426 GCA_037954665.1 Laguncularia racemosa | reverse complement strand
CCCTTCCTAGCTAAAAGATGGAAAAAATTTAATAAAAATTTTAATTCTTTTATGACTTTTTTTTGGTAAATAAGAATCAAATGAAATAGAAAAAAGGGAAATTTAATAAGTCTTTTCCCTAAAATTTTGAAACTTCTTTATATGAAATTTTGGGTTTTTCGTTGTGTTTTAATAGTAGTATTTGTAAAAAAAAAATTCCCCTCCCAAATTTTTGGGGTACGGTTGAATTGGAGGTGGTAATTTTAAAGCCTATATATGAAAAATTTCTATTAATAAATTTAAAATAAAAACAATCTTTTTCTAACGCTGTTTTTAAAAAAATTCCCAATTTCAATTTTTGAAAAAATTTTTTTCTAAATATGGAAAAAAAATAAAAAGGGGGAAACCTTTAATTTAAATCTCTTGTTTATTTCTGCAAACTAATATGCCCATTGGTAAAGGGTTGTTTTTTAGACTACTATAAAAAAGGTGTGCTAACCCAACTGCTTTTAACATGAAAAAATTTTCTTCAAATAAGGGTAAATTTTTCCCAAAAATGAAATAAAAATCTTTAATTTTTTTGGTTTAAACATACTTAAAAATAAAATTTTATTAAATACTTTAAAAAATTTTTCCCTTGTGTTTTTTTCCCCAAAAAAATTAAAATAAAAATTTTTGTAAAATTATCTTAAAAAAAAATTTTTTTATAATACTAATTTAATAAACTACAATTTTGGGAAAAAAAATTTAAACAAATTTGAATGAAAAATTTACCCCAGTCGGTAAGAAGTAAATTCATAGTATTTATTATCTATGCAATGGAAAACTTTTAGCACATTTGTTTGTATTTTAAGTGAACTATAGCTTTAACCAAATTGGAACTTTTTTTAATTTCCTTTAAAATTTGGGTAATGTTGATGGGCCCTACGGAAAATTTTTTTTTTTTTTTTTTTCCCTCAGCGTTTTTATGTCGTTTTCTTCATAAATTGATAATCTATCACTTTAAATTTGATTTTAACATGTTAGAATTAATTTTGCCACAACCGAAAAAAATTTGGGTTGGAATTATAAATTTCAAGGTGGGTAGTTTTTAAGCCCTTTAAATTTAATTTTGGGGAGGTGAAAAAAAAAAAAGGGGAATAGCATTTATAGTGTTGATGAAATTCAAAAAATTTTTTTTCACAGTAAAGGTAATGGTATCTATTTTTTTAAAAATTTTTTTTACCATAATAAAAAGAAATTTTCCTAATTGGGTTAAAAATTTAAGTTTTAAACATTTTTGGGAAAAATGCCCCCCACATTAGTAAGCTTTTTTAAACACTAAAAAAGGAAAGAAATCAAATTTGAAAATTTTTATGTTTTTACAAAAAATTTAACCCCCAAAAAAGCGTTTTTACGAAATTGTCAAAATCTGGTTTTGGGCCTTTACCTGGATAAAACTGGGCCCAAAGTTTTAAGAGGGCACATGGGATTGGGGTTAATAAAATTTTCTCATACTATTTTTTATATTTTGCTTTAAATGATTATAAATCATTTTTAAAATTTAAAAATATCTTGTTTAAAAATAAAAAATAATAAATTGATCTTAACTTTGGTTTATTTTCCCCGACTTCAATCTTTCAAAAATATTTCTCTCTGCTCATTTGTGGTCAAAAAATTTAAAATTTTTTAAAAAAAAAAACGAAAAAGATTAGAATTGGGATCTTTAAAACCCTTATTAAATTTTGAATGCATGGATCCCTTATTATCTACCCAAACATGAAAGGGGGATTAAATGTTACTCAAGCTGTCAAAAATCAAAAGGTTTAATTTCTTTCCCTTTTGTCAAAGCTAAGCTACCCAAAGAGGGCACATATTTTTAATTTACATGGCATTGGAATCTCCAAACCAAGGCAAAAGGGGGGTTTTAGCAAGTCCCAGGGTACAATGGGTCTGTAGTTTGCCAATGTAAGGTTTTGCATTTGCTTTTCAAGCTTAATGGTGGCCAAACACTGTTTTCAAGCATGCCAAAGAGTGCAATTTTGAATGGGAAAAAATCGGGTTGGGCCCCGCCAAAAACCCAGTTCGATTTGGGCCCTCCCAATTAAAAGGGTTTCCAATTCTCCAAAAAGGGTAAAAACTTTTTTTGTGTTTCAAAATGGTCAGGGTTTTTGGGCACTCTCATAATCATTTTGAGGATTCCGTCCTTAATAAGGTGATGTGGCTATACCTCAATGCTTTATGAATCATCAAACAAAATATATGTAAAGTCTAAACATTTTCTTATGTGATACGTATAAATAACTTTGTTCAATAGAGGCTGCTTTGGCTAAACCTCAATCAAACAAATTATTTTTATCACTTGAGATCAGATAATTTTCCAGAAAGACCGGAGGTAAACAACAGAGTCCCACTTAAATTCCAGCTCCTTAGACAGAATTCGAACGACTTCCCAGAAAAGACGTGGAGGGTCAACATTTGTCCCATGTAATGTCTCCTAGACAAAAATAATCTGACTTAATTTAGACTTTTAACTTAATGTGTTATGAAGTTATTTAATGTCTATAATACTAAATGTGATTTTAATTAATATCTATCTAATAGGCTGCTGTGGCTAGCCAAAATTTATTAGAATTATTTAATCACATAGACACAAATAACTTGCTATTGCTAAACATCATGCAATACTCTAAATGTACTTAACATGAACCAATATTTTGCATGCATAATAAATTCGAAACATACATACAATCACATACCAAAATTTAAGCCACCTTGAACAAATACTAAAATTGCCCCCCCCCCCCCCCCCCCCCCCCCCACCATCATAATGCAATTTCATTAACGTTATTTTAATAATTCACAAGCTAGTGTATATAAACATAGAAAATTTATTTATACACAAATTATTTAAAATAAATACAGGGAATTTAATACATAAATAATAATTCCACAAAAGTTTTCACAAAACTGTAAGTGAAATGTTAAATAAAATGGACATGTTTAAAATTTCAAGAAAAACTTCATTTAAGAAAAATACTAAATAATTTTATTTCCAATTTATCCTGTTCATAAATTTTATTAAAAAAAAAAAAGGATAATATTGATGTGCAAATAAAAATCCAACATTATTACTCAATTATTATACTTGAAAATTGAGTAAATTACAGTACAAAATTAATAAAAAATTAGTTTGCACCATAAAACTCTATTTAAAAAAATTAATTTTTCTCCAATTTGAAAAATTTAATACAAATAAATGTATCATAAAATTTGATAAAAATTTATCAAAACCAATTTAATTAAAATTGATTGGAAAAAGGAGAAAATTAATTTTTTCGAAATCGCAGGCCAAAGGTTTAATTTCGGCTCTGATATCAAATGAAAGCCGTAACTTAAATACAAACACAGCAAATGCAGCGGAAATAGGGAATCACTAACCTCTTGCCATTGTTAATACGGAGAGCGACAAACCGTCAAGTCTCGGAACCTTCAAGATCTTTAGAGCATTCAAAAACTCACAAGATGGTATGTATTTTTATAGATTTTTTATGCTCTGGGACCCTTGAATCCACTAGCTATTTATAGAGAAACTTTTCCATCAAGTTTCCTAAAAACATTGATTCGATTCAAGGGATTAGTGGAGATATGGTTGATTAGGATTAAGTGGTTAGTGGGAACATGGAATTGTAGTAGTGGATGTTGTGGTTTGTGGTTCTAAAAATAGGACCATACTTTCACCATTCCAACATATTCATGCAAGAAAGGCATCCTATAGAGTTTTTGCATTTGCTTTTGTGATTGAGAAGTGGAGACATACTTGTTGGCTTACATTTCATAATGAAGACTAATTGTCAGAGTCTCAAGTACTTATTTAAGTTAGTAATTTTTAACTCCTTAGTCAACAAAGGCCTCACAAAAGTTTGCTGGAATGGACTAGCAATGGAATATGGAAAGTAATTAGTCTAATTTGTCTGGGTTTAGGGAGGGGAGGTGAGGCGTATGTATGTGAATGTGAAACTTGTTGTTAAATAAATTTTTATCTTTGCAGCTGCATTAAGGTTATTTGGTGTTCATTAATTGCCAAATCTCGTCATTCTTCAACAGGTTTTCCACTTTACTTAAGTTACAAGTCCATCTCTCCTTATCAGTAATGTTCCTTACTTCAAGTCTTGTAAAACGAGGATCAAAATTACCACTTTGGATAAAGGAATGTCGTGGTAGAGATGGAATCCACGGTTCATACGAAAGCTTTTATCATCACCAATCCCTACTTGCCAAAGAAGTCGCATATAAACAGTTTCTTTACCAACTATTCCTTATCATCCCCTAACAATGTCTATTATAAATAGACTAGGACTTAACATGCCAAAAGCATTATAGATTATTAAACGTGAAGTTAGGGGTTATTGAGTTCAGAGATAGCCCAGGTAGCATCTCTTTTTTTTTTTTATTATGTAGTGTGTCTTTCCTTGTCTTCTTAAATTAATTGGAATTGAATTTTATGGAGCTAACTAAATATTGATTTCACGGATATATACAGATCTACCAAAGAAGTTTACGACTTAATAGTGTCCAAGTAGACCTAATTTTCTTGTCACGTGTTTTTATTAAGTGTAAGGTCATGTCATAATTAATTTAAAATATTTCGTGTTGCCTTTGCTAATAACATGAAATTTATTAGGTTATTGATTAGAATGGAACTATTAAAAGGATATGCTTTCCATGAGTATGTATTATTCCAACTTCCCAATCATTATTGAGCAAATAATTTATCAAAAAAACAAATTGGAGGGATTTGACACAGTTACCTCTTTAATAAAAAGGAGATGGTACATGCTTAAAAAATACATTAAATCAAGTCTCTTAGTAAACATACTATTATTCTTCTTTAAGTGGGAAGATAAAACGAAAAGTTGTTTTAAAAGAAATTCCTTATTTTTTTCACCCCAATTCAATAGGATATTTTCATTCGAATTAAATATCGATGAGGAAAATGTTTTCCCTTTTGCAAAATTGAATTTACTTTCCCCTTATTACTTTTGATGAGATATAAAAGCCATTTCCATGCACCCACTGACCACCATTATATTTTAGCATTACTTTTAGCCATAGACATCACAAAGTTATGACATCACTTGTGGGATATGAACATAACATTACAACAATTACAATTACTGTTGTATCTAAAACTTGATAAGGAAAAAAAAAGAAGATTGTGAAATAAAATGGACCAAATTGACAATCATGTTTTCAAGCGAATCAGCAAAAAGAAGCAATCTTACCAAGAATTACTATAGTTTGGTCAAATGGACCTCATGAAATGCATATAAAATCTACTTGTTTTGAAAAGTAGTTCGTTCTTAATATAAATACCAACTCATGTCAAACTTTATTCTAACTCACTATAGTCATTGCATAATTCAAGGGACTCTTTATTCATGATATTATGATTCAAAACTAACTATGTGATTCCAATAATGAACATCTGGTTTGATTATAGATTCCTTAGGCACTCCAGACAAATCATTATTTGACAATCGTATTTCTGCCTAAAATGGCTCGCTGTCTCGATTGACTGAAGACACAAAAACACCCATACCTGTTGAAGTATCCCCATCAACACCTGCAGCCAAAGAAAAGCCTCCTTATCCCATTCATCGCGGTGATCGGCGACTCCAAATATCTTACATTTGAATCCCATTGCCGGATTCGCCTTATTGTCTGTCCATAGCATACGTATAGACATTACATGTTTAGAAGATGAGAATATAAACATGGAAAATGAAAAGAGTATCATCTGTCATACAGGATACAAATATAAAGGAACCTTTTAGTACGCATTTCTTAGGATGAATGTAAAACCTATGTTTAGAATAAGAATTCTTGTTATTACATTAACATATATGTAAAGCACTATTTATTACTGATAAAAAATCGACCTTATTATATGACATATTAGAACACAGTTAAAATAAAATTGAAATAATGAAACAAAATAGGTCATTTATTTTTACACAGGGAGCAACCCATCTTTCAGGGACCATGCAATGAAAGATCAAATCATAAGTTTCTCCAACAACCAAGCAATCAATCATAGACGATCCACTGTCTAAGGATTTCATCTCGACATGGAAAAGGTTGTAAGCATGTTCATTAGAATCATTTGCAGACTTTTTCTGAATCCACTATCGTACTCTCAACTTGTTCCTCAAAAGTGGATATTTTCCTCACTATTGTCATAAACTCCGCAGAGACAACCTCAAAAATGCTGGAACACCAACCCCAGAGGATTTCACCATTTTTTTTTTTACCGTAATCACCTGCACAAAAATTAAGGGTTAAGGAAAAAAAAGAATCAGATTTGAAGTTGGAGGCAATTTAAGAATGGTAAGTAATACCTGTTAAAATTCAAAACTTGATTTCATGGTTACAACCCATCTGGTGCATGCTAATCTATACCTAGAGAAAGTTTGAAAAGAGTAAGAATGAATGCATTTGATTCCCTCATATTCTTACTTTAAACGTCCTGAAAGTAGAATGTGCGAATTTGAGAAGCCCGCGTTTAAATAATATCAAAGTGAATGGATTTGCGAATCCCAAGCATGCACCTTAAGGGACTAAGAAGTGAATATGGATGCGCAAATTTTGAATGACATAAGTATTAATCAAATGGTCGTACGTGAGATGCATGCATTTTAAACATACAAAAGTGATTCATATCCCCCCCCCCCCCCCCCCCCGGATGTAATCTACACTATTTTGATAATTATAGTATTTTTTTCGACATTCTTCCAAAATCTCATTGAGTTTGACCCTTTAACTCACCTAAAACTGAAGCTTAATTTTGATATTCATTTCAGTTTGGATCTTAATATGTCTTGCACATGTAAATGACATGGGACGATTTGATTTCAACACTATACTCTTTGTTCTCTATTGTAATGATACCATAACCATATGTTATATATGTATGTGTGTTTTGATTTTATCCCCATTTTTTTGAATTATTTTTAAGATTTTTAATACTAATTTGTGGAATTTCATTCTCTCAAACTTTCTTAAGATTCATAATGCCAAAGAATAGCGTCTCTTGCAACCTAAAAGGAATTAGGTATTTATATGCACTTTTGTTTACATACTTTTGAACTAGTCTATAAGGTTATATATTTTTTTTAATATCCCAAAATGGAGAGTAGTACTTGCATTGTAACATAGATTTTACATATAATACAAAATAGTTGATGTCCATTCAGAATAGTATTGGTATTATAGTAGTATCATGGAAACGATGAGATTTTTAGTTAGAACCTTGCTTTGACATAGTTATAAAACGTAAATTGTTAAGGAGAATTGCTGGGTTTGTTTTCATTTGTGTTGTTAACACACTTGAAAAACATTAACATGATGGGTAACTTGTTCGAAAGCTACTTATATTTCTATTTAAAGGGACTAATGTAGCCTATTTTCTTTACACCTGCTTTGTAAAATGTTAGACAACAAAACTCTCCGCATATCTCTTTTTTTGTAGTGTGCTACCACCTATACTAAGAGACTTATGTATGAGTGAATTCAAGAGAATCAAAAGTAAGGAAATGTCTATTGTCCCCCTTTTCTTAAGTTTTTTTTTCCTTTTTTCTAACCTAAGTTTTGTTATATAGGGGTTTTGATTAAGAAGGAAATAAAAAAACTTGCAAACAAATGATGATGTTTATGTGTGCATCACGAGTGTATTTGTGGTGGTATTATGGGTAGCACATAGAAGGCATATTAGTGCCTTACAGAGATGGATGATATTTATACTGTAAGCCCTTGATAAGGAAATTTAATAATAGAAAACAAAAGACAAAAACAAATTCTACCATTACAAAGAAAACTGATTATTGCATTAGAAATGGTATGCATTGCAAGTGGCATTCACCAAGAATGAATAGGGAAATTGATTTCTTCCATTGATTATGGGATGAATTTATGTGCTGCAATCTCTGCGATAAATCCTACCAATATCCTGTGCAGCAATACGCTACAAATTAAAAGTCCAATACTTTGTACCACTAATGGTTGTAGAATGGAATCTAGGTTTTAGTCTAGATTTAGGCATATAAATCCTTAATTGGTGTTAGTAGAATTTAAACTTAGGAATCAAAAATTGTTGTCTTTAGAAAATCCTAAGGTTTAATTCCATCTGTAGATACAAGTGCCTTTTGTTAATATTCTTGCACCACCTCAACTGATGAAAATAAGTAGATAAGATTAATTGGATGGAAGTTTCCATTCTTGGTGTTTTACACCTTAAGAGATACTACTTATATGGGGCGAAGTGTAAAGTCATCTATTGCATACAATAAGTTGAAGTACCTTTTCACCCAATATGAGTTGAGATAGGGAGGGTGTTTAGACTTGATAAAGAATATGACCTACCATACAAAGGGAAAAACTACTGATATGGGGAGACACTCTTAGTAGAAAGAGCTTGGACAAAACTTAGCTTACACGATCACACTTAGAGCAACTACCAAAGAACATGAGCTGTTGTTCTTGTAGCTAAAACAATGAGCAATTGGTAAAAGGTTAGCCTATTTATGAGTGCTATTGAACCTACAAGATAGGAATGAAGGTTGATTAGCTAGAAGGCTCCTTGTTGCCAAAGTGAGGAGGTGCGAAATAATAGCAAACAAATAAATGTGCTTAAATTTGGTAAAAAATGATCTGTCGGCGATTTTTATTTATTGAACCTTTTTCGAAGAAAACGACTAACTTGAAGAAAGTCGGGTACCTTGTGTTGAAGCTTCGCAATTTTTTGGGTAAATTCTATCATTCAGTCTTTCGAATAAACAATTTTACATACATTTTTGGTAATTTTTTAGATTTCTTATAACTTTTTATAGACGTTTATGTTTTTGATGTTGTTTATGACGTTGTCTTTATCATCTAAGATAGTCATGTCTTTAAGTTTTAGTGGATTTCTATGTTCGGGCTATTTTTAGATGTTTCTTTTTTTTGACTATTTTTTATATCCATTTTTAGTAGTTTCACTTACTATTTTTTGTAGCCCTAGGGCAAAGGTATAGATTACTATTGAATGTGAAAATTTTTTGTGACGCGGTTTTGCATTGTTTCTTTCCTAAATTTGTGAATTTTATACAATTCTTGAATTTGGATGCTAATAATCCATAGAATTTTAGAATCAAGAAGTATTTGAGATTACATTCCGGGTATTCGCAGAACTCATTGGTTTGTGATAATCTTCAACACAACTTAACGTGTTAACGCTGTATCACAAAGAATTATAGTTAGAGTGCAAATGGTTTAGTAAAGGAGTTCAAACATGAATAATAGGGAATTATGGAGGCATAGGAATAACATTTTTGTGCCAACTAAGCCATACTGAAAAGAAGATTTAGGAGGTTGTTACTAGGATATGTATTTCATCCCGATTGTACAAAGATGTATAAGAATTTGAAAGGCTTTATAGTTGAATTATATGAAGAGGGGAGTAATGAACGTTGATCTCCATAATTTACTTATTAGCAGATCAAATACAAAACACAAAGACTAATAGGGAATTTACAACCATGATTGATATCAAAATGAAAGTGGGAGCATATTTGGATGAATTTGTGATTGCTATTTTAAAGACAAACAAAGGGATGTTGGTATGAGGTAGTATGGATTAAATGATATCCACCTGCTTCATGGCATTCCAGATAGGTATTCTTTAAAAAGCTATAAAGTCTCTATGTTCAAAATATTGTACGCCTTCCATGGGTGCCTAGTTTCTATAGTTCAGATATGGATACCCGTCATTATAAAGAATTTTAGGGAAGTTGCATCAGGCCATTGATACAAGCTAAAGTTTATTATGGCCATCTTGTTCCATATGCAAATAGTTAGGCAATGAAAGAGGATAAAGTAGATGTGGAAGATAGTTTTATGGGTATGTACCTTTGGGTGAACACATACCATTGAAAAGCTTGTATATAGTAAGCCTATTAGGGGAATAATACAAAAGTCACCATATTACGCTTTGATATGGAAGGAAGTGCGAGTCTAAGAGCATTAGATGACTAGGTGAAAGGAGGATTTCAGGACCTGAGTTATGTGGAAATGGGTCGATATGTCCTAAATTTATCAAACAAAGGATGCTAGTAGCAAGTGTCAATAGATATGTTATGAAGACAAGACAAGTAGATCTCTTGACTTTGGTATTGATAATACTTTATGAGGTCTCTCCAATCAAGAGGAACAGTGCGGTTAAGACCAAAGGAAGTTTGATCTGTGGTATATTAGACCATTTTAGTTGTAAAAGAGGGCTTCTTCGGTTAACCTTGATACTTAGCTTAATAGAGGCACATGTGTATGTTAAGTATCCATTGTACAAGACGGATTGCTAATCCAATTAGAATTATTGAACTTGGTTTATAAGATTCAAGAGACTTAACTTATGTTGACAATTCTAGTATGATTGTTAGGCATAAAGTACAAGTTTAAATGCTTAAAAATTATGTGTGTGAAAGTTCAATGGAATATAATACTCTGAGACAGAGGTTACATGGCAACTACAAGAAAAGATATAGGAAAAGTATGAGAGTTATTTCAGGCATCTAGTAATTTTCTAGGTGGATTTTTTTTTTTTTAATGAGAGATCGGATGAGATAGAACAGGTCTAGAAAAATATTTTTAAATAGAAACTTTTGCTTAGTAACAAGTTAACTCATTTTTCGATTTAAAGAATTTACATGTGTTCATTTTTTCTCATTCCTTCTTTTGCAGAAAAGTTAGATAAAGTGATCTCTCTCTCTCTTATGCATGTGTGCGTAGTGCAACTCTTATACTTAAGAAACTCCCACATATATAGATTTTAAAGAGAAATAAAAGAGTAAGAAAATGTTTGTTCGTTCTTTTAATTTTTTAAAGGTTTTATCTTTCTTATTTCAATTTTTGTTATTTACGGTTTTGATTCTACAAGGAATCAAAGGTGTGCTGATGAATATAATGTGTGGTAGGTGTCGCATGTGTCATAATGGTTGTTATAGGGTGTGAAGTGTGGTAAGGCTTCTCATGTGGTTTTTTTTTTTTTTTTCCAGTTGGTACAGGGTTAGCACTTATTACCTTAAAATGGGATGGTAAGATACTTAGTTGTCAATCTGGATTAGGCATGATTCGACTTATTAGTGGACTAAATGAGTATTGTGATTGACTACCTAAAAGAAGCTATTATTTGGTTATACCTATCCTTAGTTAACTACCATGGTCAACATGTAAATTCCTAAAAATAAGAGTGTTAATAACTCGTGGTTTATTGTGGTTGTTACGAATCTAAAAGGGGCCTAATAAAATGCCTAAAAGTCATTGTCATCATGTAGCATCTATAATAAGAAAAATCACTTTACAAGTTAAAGGTTGCAAAATTCTAACTTAATATTCTCTATTTATTTTAATTGATAATTGGTCGAGTCTAATTAAAAATTTTATGTTGTTACTCTAATTCGATTCATATTGATTCTTATGTTCATCAATATAAATCTTCACCTTGAAATTAGGAAAATTTATTATTTATTTGGAAATCGCCACCCATTGAGTTGGGAAAAATTACTGAATTATAATTATTGAGCGGATTAATTCTAATCTACACAACTAGTTGACGAAATCTCCTCTTCTCTCTTCTCTCTCTTTTTTAGAAAGAAAAAAAAAGGAAAGAAAGGAAAAAACTAGAAATTCTGACTCGGCGGCAGTCTTATTAAAACCCTAAAGTTACACCTATCCTTCTAAATATGAATTTGCATTAATCTTATGATTTTTTTTAGTATAAAAGGAAAATACTAGAAAGAGTTATATAACTGTTATACTCATGATTGAAAATATATATTTTTTATTTTTTAGAGTGCCCATAAGGGTGCTTCGCATTGCTATTCAGGATAAACAGGATTGTAGTTTTCTGCTTTTCATAAAAACTTTAGTGATTATTTAATCTTAATTATGAAATTGTGCTAGGTTTAGTTTATTACCTTTTTAATTTATTAAAAAAAAATCGAGCCAAGCTAGTATTTATTGAGTTATCAAAAACCTTTTATTTTTTTTTTGAAAACCCACTAATTATCATTCATTTATTTAAATTTTTTTTCCTATGTGCTAAAATAATAGATTTTTTATTTATTAGTTTTAATTAATTTTTTATCATATTATTTTATCTTTTTTTATTATTATTGCTTCTTTATTAAAAACTATGATAAATACTAATATAATAAATAAATAAAAAATAAAAATGATGAATTAAAAACTAACCTGGACATAAGTTGGAGCGCTGAGCAGGGGTTGGATTGGGTTGGGTCAGTAGATCAAATCAGTTGGAGCTCCTTGTGGTGACACTTCGGTGGCTATTAATGATGATCCATAGGTGGATTCCTAAGATTTTCAGGGTGGGGGATGGTGTTGACTTTGTTGAAAACCACCTAAGTGGCGGTTCAAGTGACTACGATGATGGAGATTTTTCCTAGAGAGAGAGAGAGCTCCAGCGGATGGTTTCTCTTTTATTCTCCTCCTTTTTTTTTTCTTCTTCTTCTTCTTCTGATCCCCCCTTCCATTTGCGAGATCGAGTCTTATTTATAGACTTCCCAAAACTGATGTTTGATAAGTCAGATTTTCCCTTACCGTCGTGACCATCCCTCATCTCCTTTCTTTTCTTTTTTTTTTCTTCTCTCAAATTTGAGTTAATCCTTTATCTTTTTTTTGTTAAGTTTGTACTTAATTTGATGGACATTTATCCTCTCTTGGTTCTAAGTTTTTTGGTTTGCGTTAAAAAATTCAATTTGAAAAGGTCGGATTTCCGTTCTCCACGCTCTTCGTTGTTCTCGGCCGAAGGTTGAAGAAAGCACGTGCTAGGTACGTGCCCTCGTGTCGTTCAATAAGCTACTAACACGTGGTGCTCGAGTAAAAAAAAAAAAACAAAACGGCATAAAGTGCTCTTGTGAGACTCGAACTTGTGACCTGAAATTCCCAGACATATACCTGCGCACACAAGACCAGCTGAACTAGCTTAATTCTTCATTTTTTTATTGCATGCAATTATATTATTAACTTATCAATATTGCAATTTTTTTTGATATTTTCAAATTCATAAATTATATTTAAAACCCAAAATCCTTCTTTTATATTATTGCTATCCTTACTATTATTAGTTTCTATTATTTGTTTATTATTTTATTATTTTATTTTTTCTGTTATATTCTGTATATATATGGAAAATAATAATAATGAATAAGAGACAAAAATGGGGTGTTTTCGAATAATAAATATATTGATTATTGTAAAAATAACTATGGAAACTAATGTATCACAAGTAGCTAGAACCGTAGAGAATTAGTATTCCTTATTAAAAAATGATAATTAGGTTGTTATAAACCATTAAAAATATATGTTCTAGATGAATTTGAAAGAAAATGGTTTTTAATAAAAATCTTGACATTATCTCTATCAATCTAAGTTTAGTTGAATATACTTTTGTTCTACACCTATTCTTCAAAATTTGAGTTTGAAACATCTTTGCCTCTAATCCTAACCATTTTAGTTGTAGAGTACCTACATGATAAATATTGGGGGGTAAGCAAAATTATGACTCAGTAGTTCATTCCTTACTACTATTGTCAAATAAATTATCAATGGTTAATTAGCACCACATGAAATCTATCTACATACGAAATAAATACACACGTGATGAATGCAGCAACACATTCAATAGGAGTTTGGACTTTGAAGGTGTAAATTGCCATGTCTACATTTTGATTGACCTTTATACTTATTCGTTAAGCAAGTCACCTTACTCAGGGGGGTTATTTGAGGGCATGATCCCCCAAACAAACTTGACACTTACCCATTGCTGATTACAAAATGACACAAGGGCTAATCCAAGTGAAACCTGTGCTGAGGAAATCCACCATTAATCAATTCAATTAACATTGCACAAGGCCTAATTTGGGTGATCCTGTGTTGAGGCATTACTTTCAATCAATCAACAACAATGTTTGCATGGGCCTTAATCTTGAGATTTAGTCAAATGGGATTATATTTTAGTGAATATCCAAATGATTACACAATGGCTTTTTATCATTATCATTTTTTTTTTGGTTTATCAATCTTTTCCAAACCTTGTTTAATTATTATTTATCTAAATTCTTATTTTATGCGTTTGGCATGTTATTTACTACTTATACCTAACCTAACATTTTAAGAACTCCTTCATCTAAATTTTCTTGTTGTCTTGTATTGATTTGTTTTCACTCAAGCTCTTACTATTTACAACATGATTAAAATAATTAAACATTTATTCTCCCTATGCTTCGACTCATCTCATAATTAGCTTTTTGCTGAATTCTTTTTCAGCATCTCATTCAAAATCTTTTTGAAAATAAACAAGATTCATATATGAGTCCTTGAATTTTTAAAAGTACTCTTAAATTTGCATGGATTTTCCTTTTCAATGTCATTGCTTGATCATCTATGACATCCTTTTAACCACTTTAATTCTAACAACTTCCACGTTTTTCTTTTATATAGATATCAAATCAAGCTTAAGCTAGATAAACTAATAATTATCAAGAATCATCTACATTCCATCATCTTGTTTTGTCATTGTTCCAACGTTTTAACTTTGAGTGTCCAAAAACACATAATTCTTTAGCAAACAATCTATAATGTCTTAGCAAAATCATACGAGATTGTCCTTTTATCCCAATAGCATGATTTGTTCACTTGTCCATAAAATTGAAGTGCACCTTTATAGCTAATTCTATAAGTCATAGGGTTTAAATTTAAACATATTATTGTTATTTTTGTTTTTTTCATTTTACAAAAGGGGGTCTTTTTGCTATTCTTTTAAGTTAATATCTTTAGTATTCCTTTAGTAACATTATTATTCTATATGTATGTATGTATGTATGTGAAACACTATATGTAGCCATGCCATGAACATCCTCCCTCATATAGTCATCTTTTTTTTTTTAAAAAAAAAACTCCTAGGATCATCTTTTGAAGGGATTCATAGTTTATTTCTTAAATACTTTTGTGAACATTATTATCTTGTTGACTCATTCTTAATTATACTTAAAGTCTCTAAATACTTCCAATGTTACGTGATATTTGATTTTCCCCCCCCATCTCTCAATAGAGCCTCCTATTCCTTGTAATCATTCAATAGGGGTCAAGACATGAGGAGGTATGTATCTATCTTTTAATTAGGACTTTCTCAATAATCTATCATCATTTGGTTCATTTTAGTACTATATCACTTATTATCCACATATCTTACTCTTAAGATCATTTTCTTTTTATCATTTCCTCATTGGCATTTGATCTTGTAATCTCTTTTATCCTTCTAAATACCTGTCAGATACTCTCAAATGGTTTTTATATCATTGATTAAAAACACTTTAATAGAATGGAACATCTCCTTAGGTACATATATAGGTCATAGTATCATAATACTTGCATGATCCATCACTTTCTCCAACTCTATTCATTCAATAGATCTAAAATGTTTGTCTCTTGACTCCATTGATTCACTAATAGATGCTAAATGATCGTTATATCATTATTCTCTATTTATCCTCTAAATCTACATAACTTTGTTAAGTTTTACTCAATATTATAGGGTGAGTGAGAAATTATTTGTTTAGGATCACATCACTTGTTCCTTCCACCTTTGGACTTCTCCTAGTGAAAACTATCTGAGTGTCTCCTTAGTGTGTGCTTATACTCATTAATGTACTTGAGGTCTAAATAAATAGTTAGGGGTCATTGTCGTTTTCTAGATTATTCAAATCAAAAATCTTAAGATAGCTTTGAAGTTACCTTCCTTAGCTTAGATCTTGTAGCTCCATTGTTATAAGGAAGGATCTTTGAAAGCTTTGGAAGTGTGCAACTTCAAGAGTAGAGGTTTTCTCTTAACTTGGTGTAAGTTGCAAGAAATTTATTGAAATTAGCTAGAATCTACCTTTCTTTAAAGAAGGCTTGGTAGTAGCTTAGGAATGATGTGAAAGCTTGAAAATGAAGATGAAGTGAATTTGAGAAAGAGTGTGAAATGGTGGTGTATGAGAGTGCTGCTTTTTTGATGAAATGGATGTATAGAGGGTTCCATTTGATTTCTGTTATCATGAGTTATTAGATTGCATCAATTAATGAATGCTACTTGATATCCTAAAATGGGGGATATTGTAACATTGCAAAATTTGGAAGTACACATGAATCTTCAAACCATGGATATGGTTAGTTGAGTAAAGCTAGGTTAGATTAGGTTATACTAGGCTTTTAAGTTTCTTAGTTAGTGAAAGTCATAGGCTTGTTAGTCTAGTTGAATTTGAACTAAGCGTTGAGAAGAATTGGACCTTGTGCCTAGTGTGTTTGTTGCCACTTTTAAGGTGACCTTGAATTGTTGTCTTGTTTTATTAATTCCTTAATCATCATTACGATATTGATTATGATTTTGTTGATTGGTTTAGGTGTTTTCGTCACTAGTTGAAAGTTTAAGATTACTAAATTTTTAAGTGTATTTTTAGCGCTTTAGAGACTTGATTTAAAGTTGACAATTGTAGTTTTTGGATTTTTAGTTGATGGGCTTGTTTTACTTTTTAATATATCTCTCAACTAATCAACTCTCACCTAGGTGATTGATTCTATCTTTAAAATTTTTATGTTTTTAATATAGCAATTAGTGTTAAATTGACTAAAGCAGGTTTATCTTAAATAAGGTTTTTGAATAATTTGATACTAGCTTTGCATAGTCACTTCCTTTAACCTTGTACTAAATCATAAGGAATAGACAAGAGTTTAGTCATTTCTTGAATTCTTAATTTTGTGAATTCAAGAAAAAAAATTGAGGCGTTTAATTCTTTTTTGTTGAGGTTTTAAATGATTGTCTTAAGTCTTAATTTACTTCATCATTAGAAAATTTGTAATTTATCTTACTGAATTTTTGGAGTTTCACAAAGGTAAAAGATTTCTTATATAGAAAAAAAAATTGTGAAATTTAACTTTACTGTAATTTTTATTTTCTTATTTGTGATAAAAGAGATTCAAAATGCCATAAACCTATTCTTCTATAGTAAATCTAGAAACCTTATAATTGCTATCAAAATGTCGCGGTTATAATTAAAATACATATGAAACATGGTTAATATTATTCAAATTGGAATTTATCAAAATAACAATTGCTACCAATTTTTATTATTTGTTCATAAGTCGTTGTAGTCAAAAGCTTAACCTATGTGGCTGGCTCGACTAGGGTGCCAAAACTGACCATTTTGAACACTTAAAAAGTTTTTGCTTGTTGGAGAATTAGGAAATCTCTTATTAGACTGGCCAATCGAACTGGGTTTTGGTCAGGACCAACCGATTCTTCCCAGTTCTAAAATGTCCCATCATTGCATGCTTGCTAACAGGTGATTGGCCTACCATTAAGCTTGTAAAGCACATGCAAGACCTTACATTGGCTAATACAGATCCTTTGTAGCATGAGGATCATGCTAAGACGCCCTGTTTGCATGGATTGGGATTCCAATGCTCATGTAAATTCATAATATGTGACCTCTTTGGTAGCTTAGCTTTGGACATAAGGTACGAAATATCCACCTATGATTTTGGTTGACAGCTTGAGTAATACATTTATCTCCTTTCATGTTTAGTTTGTCAATATGACGATTCACATGGATTCTAAATAATAATGTTTAAGATAACAATCTCTAATCTTTTCGTTTTTTTTTTTTTAATAATTTGAATTTTTGACACACAAATGTAGCAGATGAGAAATATTATTGAAAGTTGAAGTCTTGGAGAATGAACTATGTTAAGGAATCAACTTATTTATATTTTAGTTTAATCCAAGATATCTTTAAGGTTTAATTGATTTATAATCATTTAATAAGCCTCAAAAATATAAAAAAATAGTATGAGAAATTTATTAACCCCAATCTCAGTGTGCTCTCTTAATCTTTGGCCCTGTTTTATCAGGTAAAAAGCCCCCCCCCACTTCCCCCGCTCTGACAATTTCAGTAAAATCGCTTTAATGTGGTTATATTGTTTGACTAATTCATAAAAGTTACAGTTGATACTTTCCTTTTATAGTGTTAAAAGAGCTTACTTATGTGGTAACATTATTCCAATATCTGTTTAAAATCAGTTAAATTTATAAACACATGTAGGAAATGGCTTTGATCTTTGTAAAACTATTTACCAAACATATAGTTAGCACATTACCATGGACTGTTATTATAAATTATTTGAATTTCATCAACACTTAACTGCTCATCATCACACTTTCTTTTTATCAACCTCCAGCAAAATAGCTTAAGAGGATTCTTACACTATCTCCCTTGAAAATTTATAATTCTCCACCAACTTTTCCGTACGGTTGTGGCAAAATAACTTCTTAATGTTAAAATCAATTCAATGTTGGATAGATTA
This sequence comes from Laguncularia racemosa, assembly GCA_037954665.1. Classification (NCBI taxonomy): domain Eukaryota; kingdom Viridiplantae; phylum Streptophyta; class Magnoliopsida; order Myrtales; family Combretaceae; genus Laguncularia; species Laguncularia racemosa. The sequence goes on along the minus strand of JBBMOL010001355.1, from coordinate 23,015 downwards.
TCATATAATGGATGAGTGGAAACGTCATATGTCATCTCGTCGAGAAAAAAAAAAATAAAAAGTAATTGATCCAGTATGGCATCATCAGTTACCAACTTTTAAGTGGCATTAAAACTGTTCCAATGTGGTTAAAGCTATAGTTCTATTAAATACATCAAATGTGCTAAAAAGTTTTCCATTGAGTAGATAATAAGTACTATGACATTTACTTCTTACCGACTGGGTAAAATTGCATTCAATAGTAAATTCTTCCAATATTGTTAGTTTTTAATCGAGTATTAATAAAATGTGTCATATATGATGAATTGACAATTATATTTTATTATTTGTGGTGAAAATACACAAGGGAAATTTTCTATGTATTTAATAAATTCTATTTGAAGTATGTTTACCAAAAATCTAATGATTGATTCATTGGAACTATTTTACAATATTTGAAGAAATTTTATCATAGTTAAAAGCAGTTGGCTTAGCACACCTTGTCATTAGTAGTCTAAAGCAAAACTATGACCAATGACATACTTAGTGTGCAGAAATTAAACATGAGATTAAGGTTTGGTTCCCGTTTTTATTTCTTTTTCCATATTAGAAAATATTTACAAGTTGAAATTGCAATTTTAACATCAGCGATTAGAAAAGATTGATTTCATTCTTTATTCATTAATTGAAATTTACATATATAGGCTTTTAACTTAACACCCTCCAATTCATACCGTATTCACAAAATTAGGCGTATTTTTTTTTTGAATATACTACGTAATACACAAACGAACACCAATGATTTCATAAAAAGAAGTTTCAAAATATAGTTAAAGAATAGACTTATTATTCCATTTTTTTGTTTTTCCTAAATTTTTTTTTCTAATTTTTTCAATTTTTTGGGATTTTATTACCAAAAATGCTCATAAAAGTATTATTTATATTAATTATTATCCATCTTTTAGCTAGGAAGGACCAAGATTTTGAGTTTTGCATGGACAGTGGGGAAGACCGATATTGAATCTTACACCTAAATCTTTAGGCCCCACAAAAATTGGTCTCTCCCGAGAAAAGGAGGAAAAGTTTTTGAAATTATTAATTTACGCCTCTTCTTGTTTTGTTTCTTTTTTTTTTTTGTTTGGTGTTTTAGCCAATTATTAATTATCCTTCATACAATTTCATTTTATGAATAAATTATTACTTGTAAAGGACTTTTAGTAACTTTAAGGGTTCAAATTTAAAAAAATCAACTCTTCACTCAATCATTCCCTTCCTTTCCTTTATTTTTTAGATAATTAAATAAAAAGGAAGAATATACAACCATCTTGAGACAAGAATGTCTTACACAATACTCAATCTATTACAAAAAGAGTGGAAAAATACACCATGGTAAACAAATAGTAAATTGTCAAGGAAGACTAGTGAGGTTTTACATAAGCAACTATATGATTGGCTAATAGAGCTAATTAGGAGGAGGGGGTTTTCTAGGCGCACTTAGTTATGGACCCTCTAAAATATAATAAACCCTTTAGTTAGGGAAGCTCTCATGATGGATTTGAGGCATGTTGATTTGCTGAGGCCATAGGCGATGGTGTCGCCAAGCCAGTGTAAAAGGCAAGGCAGGTAGGGATAGAGAATCACACACAATCTTCCATACTTAGATGTAAAAGGGCACCCAAAGAACAGTGGGATTGGTCTTTCACTATTTTGTTGGTAAAAGAAACAAGAAGTGGAAAATGCATACCCCAAGCTTGCAATCTATCAAGAGTTTGTAATGTCCTTATCCAAACTAACAACAAGAAGAAGTATGCTTAGGTAAAAGATGTTTATTCCAAACTACCTTGTCTAGTCACCCACCAGTGTGTAAAAAGGAAAAATAAGCACTCTTGATTGAGAATTCACTATGAGGCTGATGGTATCCCACCTAGGTGATTTAGGCAAGAAAGATTTGTACTTAATAGAAGTTAGGATAGTGAATTTCATCTAAAAGGACCTTTGAGGAAGGCTCTGTTCATTCTCTATCAAAGAGCAAAGTCTTACATCTAAGGAAAACCCGATGTTGGCTATTTCACGAGCAAGGTAGGACTAAGCCCAAAGGTTACCTATTGGAAGCCAATTGTTTAACTATGAAGATATGATAACCATCCTTATCGTCCATTGAGAAAAGATTGACGAACTAAGCTCTAAGGATTTAGCAATTTTCCCTCCAATCTAATAAAGGTTAAAGGCCTAGCGAATACACCAAAAGCTTTTTCCTTTCAAATAATTAGGAGTAAACCTTTACCCATGTTTAACATACATGCCCTAAGCTTGACTTGTGCTACCTTGTTCCATAAGTATACGTGAGGAATTTAAAGCCCACCATTTCTCTTAGGCTGTTGCCAAACAAAAATTCCCATTTGACTTATGCTTTTTATAGAAATGTTAGGGTCTACCACTTCATTAAAAGTTCTAAACTTTGCCTCATCTTTTGTTCACAACAAACTTAGGAAGAGGAAGATTGAACTCCAATATACTTGCATTGAGAAAGACAGATTTTGATGAGTTGTAAACACCCTGTATTGAGAGGAATTTGAGGTCCACGAATTGGATATGCGCGAAGATCCTTTCAATAAGGTTGTCACAATTCCTTCCTTAGCTTAGTGAGATGAGAGAGACTCTAGGTACACGGAGTAGGAAGGGACCTTTCTTGAAAGTGTGTAACTCCAAAATGGTAATTCTTTATCTAATGTGGCACATTGCAAAAAGACGTAACTCTTACTCTCACATTTGCTGATAGCCTAGAGAGCTACCGGAGGGCTTGCAAGAGCTATAACCTGACTTATAGATGTCCATGTTTCTTTTGAGAAGATAAGAGGTCATCTGCAAAACAAAGGGGAGGTTAGTTTCTCCGCTTTACATCTCCAATGGAAGTGAAGCGAGTTTGTACACATTTTTTAAAAATTTCTAGAAAAACCTTATCGTAATAACTGAATAAGTAACGGGATATGAGGTCCCCTTACCTTAAGCCTCTCTTGTTAGGAAAGAAACCACCAGTTCTCCATTTTTGTTTATAGAAAAATTGGTCGTCGATTTACATTGATTAATTAAGATTGCAAAAATGAGAGGGGCAAAGCATCAATTAAAGCACTTTGAGGAATAAAGGACTAGTTGTTTGTGTCATATACTTCATGTAAGTCCACCCTTTAGAGCACATTGTGGCCCGCCTCCATGGGAAGATTGAAAATCATTATCAATTCTTGGGCTAAAAGAATGTTATTAGAGATTCGGACGTCTTGGGAAAAAAGCTGCTAGTTCATTACCATTGATGGAAGGTAATACGGATTTCATCTAGTTGTAAGATCTTAGAATAGCTTTGTAAATTACATTGTCGGCAAGCAATAGGCAAAAACTCCTAACTTTTGAAGGGTTCACCATCTTAAGGATGAGATATTATAATATTCAAAATGTAGCATGAGGAAAGAAATTCCTTGATAGTTGTCATTACATTATAGCCATAATTACTCCAAGCTTCTTTAAAAAAATTTGCGTTAAATAACATTTGGGCCAAGGTGCCTTATCATAGATTGAAAGAAGAAAGCGTCCTTATCTCTTCATCTATGAAGGGGAGCATCTAGTAGTAATCTTTGCACTTCATTTAGCTTCCATGTTATTATTGCGACACTTCATCCAAATTTTGTGGGGGATCGACGTCATGTAGATTTTTAAGAATTCCAGCACTTCTGCATGGACCTTACATTCCGTTTTCTATGGAACCATTTGCTTTCTCAAGCTATTTTTGTCACTCCTATTGTGGTGGTTAATCAATGATTATGGAAAAAGTGAGTCTAATCACCTAACTTAAGCCACTTGACCCACGCTTATTTGCTTAAAAAGCTTTCTTTTACCCCTCTTAGAAGATAGTAATCCTTGTAAGTTCCATTTCTCTTCCATAGAGATGTATCCCATGAATCATGATTGTGCTTCTATGGAGGAATGCTTAAGCTTTAGCTAACCCTACGCTTGTGGAGATGTTAGAAAAATTAAAGTTACTTGAGGTTTTGAAACTCTTGTTTTAGCCACTTAAGTTTGGTGGACCACCAGAACAGTTTAGATCCCTTATCTCTCATACCATAACTTTGGCTACTAGCTCTTTGAAAACTGTCATGTTTAGTCCAAAAATTGATGAATTTAAATGGGTACACTTTTGAAACTGCCAAAGTCTAAACATGCAATAGCTAGCAAGTGATCTGAAGAGATAGGGGAAAAAGAGGCATGGTCCTAGGGTATTTAATACCATGAATGGTTGACCAAATGCCCTATCAAGCTTTCTAAGGAATGGCATTTCCATCTTACTTAGTGCTCCAAGAGAAAAAATTGCTATGAATCTTAAGCCCACTAATTCCACTGCATCCAAGAAAGTTTTGGAAGGCTACCATTGTAGAGCTCATCCTCAAATTACCCCCTTAGCGCTTAAAAGGATTTTTTGTGTGTTGAAGTCACATACATCAGCTAAAGCCATCCAAAAAGGGTAGGAGCAAAGTAGAAGGAAGTTCTTCCCAAAGACTTCTTTTCACTGAATCTTATTGGGTCCATAGCATAAAGTAATATCGAAGTTATGTGGGCTTTCTAATTGGTGAACTAAACAGTGCACAAAATGCTCTATTCCTTGTTCATAGATATTCTCCAAGTCTTCGGATCCATCCCAATCAGATGCAATTTCTTAGCCTCAATATTTATATGAAAATGCTAGTTAGGTGCCACCTAACTAGCATTTTCATATAAATATTGAGGCTAGAAATTGCATCTGGATTGGATCGGGATCCGAAGACTTGGAGAATATCTATTAACAAGGAATATGAGCAGTTTGGTGCACTGTTTAGTTCACAATTCGAAAGCCAACTTAAGCTTCGATATACTTTTGTCTATGGACCCATAATGGATTCAGTGAAAAAGAAGGCTTGGGAAGTACTTCTTCAACTTGCTCCTCCCCTTTTGGATAGGTTTAGCTTATGTTAGGTGACTTCAACATCCACAAAAATCCTTTAAGCGCTATAAGGGGTAATTGAGGGATGAGCTCTACAATGGATAGCCTTCCAAAACTTTTTGGATGCGTGGATTAGTGTGGCTTAAGGAATTTTTCATAGGCAATTTTTTTCTCTTGGAGCAATAAGTAAGATGGAAATCGCCATTCTTAGAAAGTTGAAAGGGCATTTGGTCAACCATTCATGGTTATTTAAATACCCTGGACTCATGCCTCTTTGTTTCCTCCTATGCTCTTCGATACTTGCTAGCTATTGCATTGTTAGAACTTTGGCAGGTTTCAAAAGTGTACCCTTTTTAAAATTCTTCCAATTTTTGGACTAAACTGACGTTTCAAAGCGCTAGTAGCCAAAGTATGTTCTATGAGGAGGATAAGGGGATCTAAAATGATCTAGGTGGTCACCAAACTTAAGTTGCTAAACAAGAGTTAAAAGCCTCAATAACTTTATTATTCTAAACATCTCCACAGAGTAGGGTTAGCTAAAGCTAAGCATTCCTCCATAGAAGCAAACAATCATGATTCATGGCGGATATTCGCTTATGGAAGAGATATGGAACGTACAAGATTCTAATCTTCTAAGAGGGGTAAAAGAAAGCTTTTTAAGCAAAAAAAAGCGCGGGTCAGTGGCTAAGTAGGTGATAAGAACTCATCTTTTTTCCATAAATCATTGATTAACACCACAATAGGAGTGCAATAAATAGCTTGGGAGAAAGCCAAAATGGTCCATAGAAAAATCGTGATGTAGAGGCATGCAGAAGGTGTCCATACCCGCCTCATAGAAGTGCTGGAATTCTTTAAAATATCTAACATGACGTCGATCCCCACAAAATTTGGATGAAGTGTCGCAATATGTAACATGGAAGCTAAATGAAGTGCAAAGATTATACTTTAGATGCTCCCTTCATAGATGAATAGATCTAAGAAGCTTTCTTCTTTCAATCTAATGAAAAGGCACTTGGCCCAAATGGTTATGTAACAAATTTTTTTTTAAAGAATGCTTTGGAGTATTATTGGCTATAATGTAATGACAAACTATCAAGGAAATTTCTTCTCATGCTACATTTGAATATTATAATATATCTATCCTTAAGATGGTGAACCCTTCAAAAGTTGGGAGTTATTCCTAATTGCGGCCACAATGTATATTTACAAAGCTATTTCCTAAGATACTTACAACTAGGATGAAATCAGTATTACCTATCCATCATTTGTAATGAACAAGCAGCTGTTTTACCCAAGAGTACGTATCTCTAATAACATTCTTGTAGCCCCAAGGAATTGATGACATGATTATCATCTTCCCATGGAGGCGGGCCACAATGTGCTCTAATGGTGGTCTTACATGACAGTATATGACACATCAAACTAGTCTTATCCTCAAAGTGCTGTAATTTATGCTTTGCCCCTATCATTTTTGCAATCTTATTAATCAATGTATATCGACGACCATTTTTCTATAACATAATTGGGAATCTGGTGAGGTTTCTTTCTAAACAAGAGAGGCTTAAGGTAAGGGGAACTCATATCCAGTACTTATTTGTTATTACTATGAAGGTGTTTCTAGAAAATTTAAGAAAATGTGTTACAAACTCGCTTCTCATTCCATTGGAGATGAAAATCGGAGAAACTAACCCCCTTTGTTTTGCTGTATGACCTCTTGATCTCTCAAATGGAAACATGACTCTATAAGACAGGTTATAGCTCTTTGCAAGCCCTCCGGTAGCTCTCTAGGCTATCAGCAAATGTGGAGAAAGTTACGTCTTTTTTTGCACTGTTGCCACATCTAGATAAAGAATACATTTTGGCGTGTACACCACTTTCAAGAAAGGTCCCTTCCTCTCGTTAGCTAGGGAGTCTTCTTCATTTCAAACTAAAGCTAAGGAAAGGAAGCTTGTGACAACCTTATTGAAAGATCTTAGCGCATATCCATTCGTGGACCTCCAAATTCCTCTCATATGCAGGGTAGTTTACAACTCATCAAATCAGTCTTTTTCTCAATGCAAGTATATTGGAAGTTCCAATCTTCCTCTTGCCTTAAGTTTGTTGTGACAAGATTGAGCAAAAGTTAACGGAACTTTTTATGAAGTGGTGACCCAACCATTTCTATAAACAAGCATAAGTCAAAAATGGGGAATTTGTTGTGAAACCCTAGAGAAATGGTGGGCTTGAATTCCTCACGTATACTTATGGAACAGGTAGCAAAAGTAAGATTTAGGGATGTATGTAAACCTGGGTAGAAGGTTTACTCTAATTATTTTGAAAGGAAAAGCTTTTGGTTGTATTCGCATGCCTTTAACCTATTAATAGATTTGGAGGAAATGCTAAATCTTAGAGCTTTAGTTCGCAATCTTTTCAAATGGCGATTAAATGATGGTTTATCCATATCTTCATAGTTAAACAATTCGGCTTCCAATAGGACCTTAGGCTTAGTCTACCTTGCTCGTGAAATAAGCAACATCGGGTTTTCCCTTAGATGTAAGACTTTGCTCTTTGATAGAAGATATTGACAGAGCCTTCCAAAGGTCCTTTTCCAAGATGAATTTCACTATCCTAACTTCTATTAAGTCCAAATCTTTCTTGCCTAAATCACTTTAGGTGGATACCACAGCTTAGTGGAATTCTCTATCAAGAGGTGCTTTATTTTTCCTTTTTCACACTGGTGGTTTCGACTAGAGCAAGGTAGTTTGGAATAAAACATCTTTACCTATGCATACTTCTTCTTGTTGTTAGTTTGGATAAGGAAAATTTACAAAACTCTTGAATAGATTGCAGCTTGGGGTATTTGCATTTCCACTTCTTGTTTCTTTTACCAACAAAATAGTGAAGACCATTCCCACTTGTTTCTTTGGGTGCCCTTTTACATCGTAAGTATGGAAAGATTGTTGCTGATTCTCTATCCTACTCGCCTTCCTTGTACACTGGATTGGCTACACATGCCTTATGGCCTCAGCAAATTCAACATTCCTCAAATTCAATTCAGGAGAGCTTCCCTAACTACAGGGGTTTATTATATTGAGGGGTCCATTACTAGTGCGCCTAGGAAAACCCCCTCCTCCTATTAGCCTTAGCCAATCATATAGTTGCTTAGTAAACGTCACTAGTCTTCTTGACAAGTTTACTATTGTTTCCCATGGTGTTTTTGCCAACTCTTTTTGTAATAGCATAGAGTAGTTGGTAAACATTCTTGTCTCAAGATGGTTGTATATTCTTCCTTTTTATTTAATTACTAAAAAATAAAGGCAAGTGAAGGGACAATGAATTGGAGTGAAGAGGTTGATTTTTTTAAATTTGAACACTTAAAGTTACTAGAAAGTCTTTACAAGTAATTAGTTTATTCATAAAATGAAAATTTATGAAGGATAAATTAATAATTGGCTAAAAAACAAAAACAAAAAAAAAAGAAACAAAACAAAAGGGCGTAAAATTAATAATTTCAAAACGTTTCCTCTTTTTAGAGAGAACAATTTTTGTGGGGCCTATAGATTAGGTGTAAGAGTTCAATATCAGTCTTCCCCATGTCCATGCAAACTCAAAATCTGGTCTTCTAGCTATAATAGATGGTTAAAATTTAATATAAATTATTCTTTATGACATGTTTCGGTATATAAGAATCAAATGAAATAGATATAGGAAATGGAATTAATAAGTCTATTCCTATATTTTGAAAACTTCTTTATATGAAATCATTGGTTTCGTTCTGTGTATTATTAGTATTATTTGTCAAAAAAAATACTCTAATTAGTGAATACGGTTGATATTGGAGGGTGGTAAGTTAAAGGCCTATATATGTAAATTTTATTATGAATTTAGGAATGAAATTAATCTTTATCTAATCGCTGTTTTAAAAAAATTGCAATTTCAACTTGTAAAATAATTTCTTAAATATGGAAAAAGAAATAAAAACAGGGAACCATGACTTAATCTCATGTTTATTTCTGCACACTAAGTATGTCATTGGTACATAGTTGTTTTTTGACTACTATGAAAGGTGTGCTAAGCCAACTGCTTTTAACTATGATAAAATTTCTTAAAAATATTGTAAATAGTTCCATTGGAACAATAATTAGATTTTTGGTAAACATACTTCAAATGTTTATTAAATACATAGAAAATTTCCCTTGTGTATTTTCACCACAAATAAAAAAAATATAATTTTTCAATTCATCATATATGAAAAATTTTATAATACCAAAGGGTATTAATATACAATATGGAAGAAATTTACTATTGCTGAATTTTTACCCCAGTCGGTAAGAAGTAATTTCATAGTCCCTTATTATTACGCAATGGAAAACTTTTAGCACATTTGATGTTTTTTAAAGGGAAAACTATGCTTTAACCACTTGGAACAGTTTAATGCCATTAAAAGTTGGTAACTGTTGAATGGGGCCATACTGGAGAAATTTTTTTTTTTTTTTTTTTCCTCAGCGTATCTTAGGGTCGTTTTACTCATCTTTTTGATAATCTATCAATTGAATTGTTTTAACATGTTAGAAGTTTTTTGCCACACCGTTTTAAAAAAAGTTGGTGGTTTAAAAAAATTTCAGGTAGATGTTTTTAAGACCTTTTAAAACTATTTTGTGGAGGTGTAAAAAAAGTGGTAGCAGTTATAGTGTGATTGAATTAAAATAATTTTATCACAGTCATGGTAATGGCTATCTATATTTTAAATGTTTACCAAATCAAAGCAATTTCCTACATTGGGTTATAAATTAATTTTTAAACATATTGGAATATTGTTACCACATTAGTAAGCTCTTTAAACACTATAAAAGGAAAGTATCAACTGTAACTTTTATGTTATCAAACAATTTAACCCCCCTTTAAAGCGATTTTACTGAAATTCAGATCTGGATTGGCTTTTTTACCTGGATAAAACTGGGCAAAGTTAAGGAGCTCAGGGATTGGGGTTAATTAAATTTTTTTACTTTTTTTTTTTTGTTATAAATGATTATAAATCATATTAATTAAGATTCTTGATTAAACAAAAAATTTAAAAATAGTGATCTTAATAGGTTCATTTTTCCCAAGGGACTTCAATCTTAATAATATTTCTCATCTGTTTCCTTTGTGGTCAAAAATTTTCAAATTTTTTTAAAAAAAAAAACGAGAAGATTAGAGATTGGTATCTTAAAATTATTATTTAAAATTTGGATGGATCGTATTTATCTCTAAAACTGAAAGGAGTTTAAAATGTTACCAAGTTGTCAACAAAATCATAGGTGATTTCTACCCTTATGTCCCAAAACTAAGCTACCCAAAGAGGTCACAAAATTTGAATTTACATGGGCCTTGGAATCTCCCAAACCATGGGAAACAGCGTATTAGCATGAGTCCTCTGCACAATGGATCTGAGTTAGCCAATGTAAAAGGGCTTTCCTGTGCTTACAAGCTTAATGGTAGGCAACACCTGTTTTGCAAGCATGCAATGAGGGCTTTAGACTGGAAGAATCGGTTGGTCCTGACCAAAACCAGTTCGATTGGCACGTTAATAAGAGTTTCCATTCTCCAACAAGCTAAATCTTTTTAGTGTTTCAAAATGGTCAGTTTTTGGGCACCCCAGTCGAGCCAGCCACATAGGTTAACTTTTGCTACAACGGGCTTATGACAAATAATAAAAAGTTGTTAGCAATGTTATTTTGATAATTTTCATATTTGAATAAACTGCCTTTAGTCAATTTAACACTAATGCTATATTAAAAACTTAAAATTTTAAGATAGATCTATTCACCTAGGTGAGAGTTGATAGTTGAGGAGATATATTTCATAATAAACAAGCCCATCAACTAAAACCAAAAAACTACAATTGTCAACTTAAAATCAAGTCTCTAAAGCCCTAATAAAATTACACTTAAAAATTGTAGTAATCTTCAACTTTCAACAAGTGACGAACACACCTAAAACCAATCAACAAAATCATAATCAATATCGTAATGATGATTAAGGACTAAATAAAACAAGAACAAACAATTCATGGCACCTTAAAAGTGGCAACAAACACACTAGGCAACAAGGTCCAATTCTTCTCACACGCTAGTTTCAACATTCAACTAGACCTAACCAAGCTATGACTTTCACTAACTAAGAATTTAATAGCCTAGTATAACCTAATCTAACCTAGCTTTACTAACTAACCATATCCCATGTGTTGTAGAGAGTTCATGTGTACCTTCCAAATTTGCAATGATTACAATATCCCCCATTTTAGGAATATAAGTAGCATTCATTTAATTGATGCATCTTAATGAAACTCATGAAATAGAAAACAAATGGAACCCTCTTATACATCCATTCATCACAGCTCTTCCTCTCCACCATTTCAACTCTTCTCAAATTCACTTCATCTCATTTTCAAGCTTTCACATCATTCCTAGCTCTACCATAGCCCTTCTTAAAGAAAGGTAAGATTCTAAGCTTAATTTCAATAAATTTCTTGCAAACTTACACCAGTTAGAGAAAACTCTACTCTTGAAGTTGCACAACATCAAAGCTTCCAAAGATCCTTTCCTTATAACAAGGAGCTAGCAAGATCTAAGCTAAGGAAGGTAACTTCAAAGCTATCTTAAGATTTTGATTTGAATATCAGTAGAAGAACGTCAATGACCTAACTATTGTATTTAGGACCTCATGAACATTAATGAGTATAAGCACACACTAAGGAGGACACTAAAGATAGTTTCACTAGGAGAAGTCAAAGGTGGGAGGAAGGAACAAGTGATGTGATCCTAAACAAATAGATTTCTTCACTCACCTATAATATTTGACTGTTTTAACATCTTAGCCAAGTTAGTGTAGTATTGGAGGATACAATAGGGAAATAATGGTTATAACGATCATTTAGCATCTATTAGTGAATCAAATGGAGTCAAGAGACAACATTATAGATCTATGAATGAATAGAGTTGGAGAAGAAAGGTGAATGGATCATGCATGTATTATGAATACTATGACCTATATATGTACCTTAGAGATTTCAAATTCTATATGTGTTTTAATCAAATGATATACCATTTTGAGAGTATCTGAAGGTATTTAGAGGATAAAAAGAGATTACAAGTCAATGCCAATGAGGAATTGATAAAGAGAAATGATCTTAAGAGTGAGATATGTGGATAAAAAGTGATATAGTACTAAAATGAACCAAATGATGATAGAATTATTGAGAAAGGCCTAATTTAAAAGATAGATACATACCCCTCATGTCTTGACCCTATTGAAGATTACAAGAAATAGGAGGCTCTATTGACGAGATAGATCAAATCTCATGTAACATTGGAAGTATTTAGGACTTTAAGTTATAATAAGAAGGGAGTCAACAAGATAAAAATGTTCACAAAAAAGTATTTAAGGAAAATAAATATGATCTCTTCAAAGATGATCCTAGGAGTTTTTTTTTTTAAAAAAGAAAAGAGACTATATGAGGAGGAGTTCATGGCCAGGCTATAGAGCTCGTTCACATACATACATACATACATAAGAATTTATAAGTTTTACTAAAGGAATACTAAAAGATATTAACTTAAAAAAGAATAGCCAAAAGATTAATGAAACAAAAAATACATAATAGTTTAAATTTAAAAACCTATGACTTATAAAATTAGCTATAAAACTTCATTTATGGACAAGTGAACAAATCCATGCTATTGGGATATAAAAGACAATTCTCTTATGATTTTGCTAAGGACATTTAGATTGTTTGTCTAAAGAAAAAATTTAATTGGGTGATTGTGGACACCAAAGTTAAAACGTTGGAACAATGACAAAACAAGATGATGGGCGAAGTAGATGATTCTTGATAAGTTTAGTTATCTAGCTTAAGTTTGATTTTGATATCTATATAAAGAATAAAGTGGAAGTTGTTAGAATTAAAGTGGTTTTTAAAAGGTGTCATATGTTCAAGCAATGACATTGAAACGGAAAAATCCATGCAAATTTAAGAGTATTTAAAAATTAAGGAATTCTTTTATGTAATCTTGTTTATTTCAAAAGATTTGGAATGAGTTGCTGAAAAAGAATTCAGCAAAAAAGGCTTATTATGAGATGAGTCGAAAGCATAGAGAGAATAAATGTGTAATATATTAATATGTGGTAAATAGTAAGAGCTTGATGTGAATACAAATCAATACAAGATAAACTAGAAAATTTAGATGAAGGAGTTTTAAAATGTTAGTTTATGTATAAGTAGTAATTAAACATGCAAACGCACATAAAATAAGGAATTTAGATAAATAATAATAAACAAGGTTTGGAAAAGATTGATAACAACCAAAAAAAAAAATTATAATATAAAAGCCATTGTGTATCCATTGGGGATATTCACTAAAATATGAATCCCATTTGACTAAATATCTCAGAATAAGGCCCAGCAACATTGTGATTGCATGATTGAAAGTAGATGCCTCAACACAGGATCACCTAAATTGGCCCTTGTGGCACTGTTATTGATTGATAATGGTGGATGCCTCAGCTAAGGTTTCACTTGGATTAGCCCTTGTGGCATTTTGTAATCAGCAATGGGTAAGTGTCAAGTTTGTTTGGGGGTCATGCCCTCAAATAACCCCCTGAGTAAGGTGAGCTGCTCTATACGATTAAGTATAAAGGTCAATCAAAATGTAGGACGATTTGCAAATTTACACCTTCCAAACGTTCAAATCCCTATTTGATGTGTGCTTGCATTATCACGTGTGTATTTTATTTCGTATGTAGATAGATTCATGTGGTGCTAATTAACATTGATAATTTATTTGAAAACAATAGTAGTAAGGACAGAACTTACTGAGTCATAATTGTGCATACCCCCCAATAGTTTATCTTGTGGGTACTCTACAACTAGAAATGGGTTAGGATATAGAGCAATGAGTGTTTCAAACTCAAATTGTGAGGTTAGGTGTAGAACTAAAAGTATATTCGAACTAAACTTAGATAGATTAGAGATAATGTCAAGTTTTTTTTTAAAAACCATTTTCTTTTCAAAATTCTCTAGAAAACCTTTATTTTTTAATGGTTTTAACAACCTAATGTCAATTTTTAATAAGGAATTACTAATTCTCTACGGTTTAGCTATGTGATACCATTTAGTTTCCATAGTTATTTTTACAAATATCAATTATTGTATTATTGTAAACACCCCATTTTTGTCCTCTTTTCATTATGATTATTTTTCACATATATATACAGCTATAAAAGAAAAAAATAAAATAAATAAAATAATAAACAAATAATTAGATATTAATAATTAATATGGGATAGCAATATAATAAAAGAAATTTGGGTTTTTAAATAAATTTATTAATTGAAAATATCAAAAAAATTAGCAAAATTGATAAGTTAATATATAATTTGCATGCAAAAAAAAAAATGGGGAATTTGGCTAGTTCAGCTGGTCTGGTGTGCCCCCGGGGGTATATGTATGGGAATTTCAGGTCACAGGTTCGGGGTCTCACAAGAGCCCCTTTATGCCTTTTTGTTTTTTTTTTTTTTACTCGAGCACCCACGTGTTAGTAGCTGATTGAACGACACGAGGGCACTTTCCCTAGCACGTGTTTTTGTCTTCAACCTTGGGGCCCGAGAACAACGAAGGGGAGGAGGAGAACGGAACCCGACCTTTTAAAATTTGGGAATTTTTAACGCAAAAAAAAAAAACTTTAGAAAAAGAGAGGTTTAAATGTCATAAAATTTAGTCCCAAACTTTAAAAAAAAAAAAATAAAGGTTTTAACTCAAATTTGAGAGAAAAAAAAAAAGAAAAAGAAAGGAGATGGGGATGGGTCTCGACGGAAAGGGAAAAATCGGGAGCTTTAAAACTCAGTTTTGGAAGTCTATAAATAAGACTCGATCTCGAAAAATGGAAAGGGGGATCAGAAGAAGGGAAGAAAAAAAAAAAAAAGGAAAGAGAATAAAAGAGGAAAACACCCCGCTGGAGCTCTCTCTCTCTCTAGATCTCCATCTCGTAGTCACTTGAACCGCCACTTAGGATGGTTTTCAACAAAAGTCAACACCACCCCCCTTTAAAAAACTTGGGGAATCCACCTATTGATCATCATTAATAGCCCCCGGGAAGTGTCCCCATCAAGGGCCCCAACTGATTTGATCTGACTGACCCAACCCAATCCAACCCGACTGATTAATCCAACTTATGTCCAGGTTAGTTTTAATTTCATCATTTTTTTTTTTTTATTTATTTATTATATTATTTTCATTAGTTTTTAATAAAGAACAATAAAAAATTAAAAAAAGATAAAAATAATAATGATAAAAAATTAATAAAACAATAAAAAAAAAAATATATATTTTAGCCCCTAGGAAAAAAAATTTAAATAAATGAATGTAATTAGTGGTTTCAAAAAAAAAATTAAAGGTTTTTGATAAATCAAATAAATAAAACTTAGGCTTGATTTTTTTTTAAAAAATTTAAATGGTAAAAAACCTAAACCTAGCACATTTTCATAATTAAGATTAAAAAATCTTTCTAAAGTTTTTTGAAAAGCAAACTACAAAACTGTTTTATCCCGAATAGCATATGCCGGGAAGCACCCCTTTTGGGCAACTTAAAAAAAAAAAAATTTATATTTTTCAAATCTTAGTATAACAGTTATATCAAAACTTTCAAATATTTTCTTTTATACTAAAAAAATATAATATAAATTTCATAAATTTATATTTTAGAAGGATAAGGTGTTAACTTTGGGTTTTAATAAGACTGCCGCCGAGTCGAGAATTTTTAGGTTTTTTTTTCTTTTTTTTTTTTTTCTTTTCTAAAAAAGAGAGAGAGAGAGAGAGAGAGATTTCGTCAAATAGTTTTTTAGATTAGAATTAATCCCCTCAATTAATTATAATTCAGTAAATTTTTTCCCCAAATTCAATTGGGGGGGCCCATTCCAAATAAATAATAAAATTCCTAATTCAAGTTGAAGATTTATATTGGATTAAAATAAATCTAATATGAAAACGAATTAGGAAACAAATAAAATTTTTTAAAATTTGACCCGACAATTATCAATTAAAATAAATAGAAAATTTAAGTTAAAATTTTTTCAACCTTTAATTTTAAAAATGTTTTTTTTTTTTAGATGGTACATGAAAAAATGACCTTTTTGGCATTTTTATTAGGCCCCTTTTGATTCGTTTAAAAACCACAAAAAACAAAGAGTTATTAACACTCTTTTTTTATGATTTTACTGTTGCCCCGGGGAGTTAACTGGGGAAAGGTTTTTAAACCCAAAAATACTCTTTTAGGTAGTAAAACACAAAAATCTCATTTTCACTAATTTTGTCGAATCACCAAAACCAAAATTGGGAAAAAAAGTTCTTACCATCCATTTAATAAAAGTGCTAACCTCTTGTACCAAAATGGAAAAAAAAAAAAAAAAAAAACAGGGGGGGCTTAACACTTAAAAACCCCCCCTTTTTAAAAACCCCATTTGACAATGCGACCCTACACACATTTTTCATTCATCTGAATCCTTTTGATTCCTTTGTAAAATTAAAAACCCTTTTTAAAAAACATAAATTGAAATAAGAAGGGGATAAAACCTTTAAAAAATTAAAATGAAGGAACAAACATTTTTTTCCCTTTTATTTCTCTTTAAATCTATTATGGGGGAGTTTTTAAGTATAAAGGTTGGCACTACGCACCAGAAAAAGGAAGAGAGAGTACTTTTTAAAATTTCGAAAAAAAAGGGGAATGAGAAAAATGACACATTAAATTCTTTAAATCAAAAAAGGGAAAAATTGTTAAAAGCATTTTTTTTTTTAAAAAAATTTTTTCTAGAGGGTTCATCGTCTCTCTTTAAAAAAAAAAAAAAATCATCCAAAAAAATTACAGTCCTGAAAAACTCTAGATATTTTTTCCATATTTTTTCTTTAGTTCCTTTAACTCTGTCTGGGATTTTATCCATTAACTTTCAACACTTAATTTTTAAGCATTTAAACTTGTTTTTTATGCCTACAATCATTACTAGATTGTCAACATTTTTTAAATTTTTCTCTTGAATCTTTAAAAAAAAAAATAAAAAGTTCAATAATTCAAATTTGGGGATAGGCATATGTTTTTTATATGGAACATAACAAACATCAGGGGCCTTATTAAGTAAAAAAAAAGGGGTTAACAGAACCCCTCTTTAAAAAACTTAAATGGTCAAATACCCTAGATCAAATTCCTTTTTTGAACCGCAAGTTCCTCTTGTTTGGGAAATTTTTAAAAAGGAAAATTTATAATTAAAAAGTCAAGAGTCTACTTTCTTGTCTTCATAAAAAACTTTGACCCCTGTGTACTAGCCCCTTTTTTTGATAATTTAGGTCATTGGGCCCATTTCCCACACAACTTGGGCCCTAAAATCTCTTTCAAAAAATTTTATCTAAATGCATTTTTGCTCGTTTTTCCCCTTCCATAAAAATTTTTAAAATAGGGGTGACATTTGTATTATTCCCAATAGTTTTACTTTGAAAAGCTTTACCCAAGGTGGGTTTTTTCTTTCCCAAGGGACATCCCCTTTAAAAAAATTTTTTCCCCAAAATCTATTTTATCCTCTTTCATTCCAACTTTTTGCTATGGAAACAAAAGGGCCCCAAAATAAACTTTTTTTTGGTATCGGGGGCCTAAAGCAATTTCCCAAAAAAATTTTTTAATGAGGGTCTCCAATCTGAAACTATAATACTAGACTCCATAAAGCTTTAAAAATTTTTTTGAACATGAGACTTTATGCTTTTTTAAAGAATTACCTATCAAAACCCCCATAAAGCAGGGGATAGTAAATTTAATCCTTATTTACTATCCCAAAAATCACCCCTTTTTTGGGTCTTTAAAATAGAAAATCAAAAAATTTCAAAAAAATATGCTCCTTTTCATTTTGTAAAAAAATTGGGTTTTTTAAACCCCCTATTAGTTTTGTTGTTTTGTTTTGATCGCTAAAAAGTAAATTATGGAAAAAAAATTCATTACCCCCCTCTTATAAATTAACTATTAATGCTCTTTCAAATTCTTATACATTTTTGCCCTATGGGGGATGAATTCTATCCAAAGTAAAAAAACCCCTTCTAAATCTTTTTTCAAGTTGGCTTATTGGCCAAAAAATTTATTCCTAGCCCAAAATTTCCCCCATTATTCAGTTTAAAACCCTTTTTCTAAAAAATTTGCAACCAATTTAAAATTTTTTGTGATACAGCGTAACACGTGTAAGTTGTGTTGAATATCACAAACCTTGTTTTCGAATACCCCCGGGAAGTAATCTTCAAAAATTTTTTATTTTTAAGATTTTCCTTTTGGAATTTTGCATCCCCAAATTTTTGATTTTATAAAAATTACAAATTTAGGGGAAAGAAACCCAAAGCAAAACCCCTCAAAAATTTTTCCATTCAATTGAATCTAACCTTTGCCCCAGGGCATACAAAAATAGTAAGGTAAATACTAAAAAAAAGATAAAAAAAAAATTTGTCAAAAAAAAGAAAATCTAAAAAAACCCAAAAAAGAAACCCCAAAATTTTTAAAAACATGACATATCTTAGATGAAAAAAAACAAGTCATAAAAAAATCAAAAAAAAACGTCTATAAAAAGAAAAGAAATCTTAAAAAATTCCCCAAAAATTTGTAAAAAATTTTTTATTCGAAAAGAAAAAAAAATTTACCAAAAAAAAAGGCAAAAATAAAAACCCCCAAAGGGACCGACTTTTTCAATTTTGCCGTTTTCTTCAAAAAAGGGGTTAAAAAATTTAAAAAAACCGACTAATCGTTTTTACCAAATTACCCTGTATTTGTTTGCTATTATTTCCCCACATTTTTCAAAAAAGGGGCCTTCTACTAAGCAACTTCATTCTATTTGTAAGGTTCAATGACTCAAAAATTTTGGAAAACCCTTTACCAATTTGCTCAATTTTACACAAAACAAATTCATGTTTTTTTGGGGGTTGTTTTTTAAGTTGTGATGGGGGTAGCAAATTTTGCGGGGTCTTTTAAAAAGAGTGTCTCCCAAAACATTAAATTTCCCCTTTTTGGAGGTCAAAATCGTTTTTCAAGTCTAAACACCTCCTCTACTCAATCATTTTTTTGGGGAAAAAAGGGGGTTCAAATTATTTTTTTCATAGATGCTTTACACTTTCGCCCCCAAAAAAATAGTTTTCTTAAGTTAAAACACCAAAAATGGAAAATTTCCATCCCCAATTTTTCTTTTCTATTATTTTTTATCCGTTGGCAAGAAATTTTAAAAAAAGCCCTTTTTTTTACAGTTTGGGAAATTTAAAATTTTGGGGTTTTTAAAAAAAAATTTTGTTTCCCAAGTTTAAAAATTTTTTAACACCCCAATTTAAGGTTTTTTTGCCCAAACTAGACTAAAACCCCCTTTTTCCCTTTACAATCCAAAATTTTTTGGGCAAAGTATTGCTTTTAAAAATTTTAAAAAGCTCAGTTTTTTGGGGGTTTTAAAAGTTTTCGGGACATATATTCATCCTTTTAAAAAAAAGGGAAAAAAATCAATTTCCCCCATCATTTCTTTTTGGGGAATCCACTTTTCTTTCAACCATTTTTTTAAAAAAATAATCGTTTTTTTGGGGATTAAAAATTTTTTTTTTTTTTTTGGGTTTTTATTATTAAATTTTTCCCCCCAAGGGCTTACTGTTTAAATTTCATCCATCTGTGTAAGGCACTTTTTATCTTAGTGCTACCCTAATAACCCAATACCTCGTGATGCCCCATAAAAATTTATCCCTTTTTTTTCAAGTTTTTTTAATTTTCCCCTTTTTTAAACAAAAACCCCCCATAACAAAAATTTGGGTTTAAAAAAAAAAAAAAAAAACTTTTAAAGGGAAAAGGGGGAAATTTGACATTTCCTTAATTTTGATTTCTCTTGAAAAATTCACTCATACATAAGTTCTTGAGTATAGGTGGTAGCACCCTACAAGAAAAGGGGGAATATGGGAAGTTTTTTTTGTCAACCCTTTTACAAAAGGAGGTGAAAAGAAAAAGGCTAATTAGCCCTTTAAATAGAATAAAATTTTTCTTTCGAAATTTTTCCCCTCATGTTTTTTTTTTTTAAAAGGGTGTGTTAAAAAAAAAATAAAAAAACCAAAACCAGAAAATTCTCCATTAAAAAAATTTACGTTTATAAATATGTCAAAGAAAAGGGTTTTAAAAAAAAAATTTTTATCTTTTCCCCTGATTTCTATAAATAAAATTCTGCCCCAAAAAACAAATATTTTTTATTAATTAAAATCTATGTTAAAATTTCAACGAACTCCCTCTCCTTTTTGGGGTATTAAAAAAAATTTTTAAAATTTTTTAAAAAATTTTAAAAGTTTTAAAAAAAAATTTGATAAAAAATCCCTAATTCCTTTAGGTGAAGAGCCCCTTTTTTGCATTATGCTTAAAATATTTTTAGAGATTGAAATTCAAAAAAATTTTGTTTTTAAAAAACTAAAATTAATGATAAATCAAAACACAAAATTTTATACTATGGTTTGGTACCTTTTAAAAGGGAAAAACTAAAAGAGAGGTGTTGAAATCAAATCGTCCCTTTTCATTTACTGTGCAAGACAATTAAGACCCAAAAACCCTGAACTTAAAAATTTTTTAAATTTTAAATTTCCCGTTTTAGGGGGATTTAAAAAAGGGGAAAAACTAAAATTGTATTTGAAGAATGTCGAAAAAAAAACATAATTATAAAAAATAGTGTATATTACCCCCAAAAAAATTTTTCCTTTTTTTGTATTTTTTAAAATGCTTTGCATCAAAAGTACGACCATTTGTTTAAATATTATGTCATTAAAATTTTTCGAAACCCTATTCACTTTTTACCCTTTTTAAGGGGCATGCTTTTTGGATTGAAACCCAAATTTTCCTTTTTTTTTTTTAAACCCCCGGCGTGCTTTCAAATTGCACATTTACTTTCAGGACGTTTAAAGTAAGTTTTGGGGAAATTTCTAATGCATTTTTTTTTCCTTTTCAAACATTTCTCTGGGTATAGATAGCTCCCCCAGATGGTTGTAACCATGAAATCAAGTTTTAAAAATTTTTAAAACAGGAAATTACCCCCAAAATTTTAAATTCCTCCCTTAAAATTTCTGTTTTTTTTTCCAAAACCCCTTTAAAAATTTTTTTGCGGGGGATTACGGTAAAAAAAAAAAAAATTTTGAAAACCTTGAGGGTTTTGGGGGTTTCCCGCATTTTTTAGGTTTTTTCTGCGGTTTTTAAAAAAAAAAGTAGGAAAAGCCACTTTTTAGGAAAAAAAGTTTGGGGTACTGATAGTGGATTTAGAAAAAAACTGCAAAATGTTCTAATGACATGCTTTTAACCTTTTCTTTTGAGATGAAATCCTTACGTGGATTTGTCATTATTATTGTTGGTTGTTGGGAAAAAATTATGTTTGATCTTCAATTTTGGGTGGCTCTGAAAAAAGGGGGGGTCCCGTGGGAAAAAAAAATGACCCCCTTTTTTTTTAAATTTTTTTTACAATTATTTTTCTGTGTTCTAAAATTTTTATAAATAAAAGGGCGATTTTTTTCAGTATAAAAAGTGCTTTACAATAGTTAATGTAAAAACAAAATTTTATTCCAAAAATGGTTTTTTTCATCCTAAAAATTGCTACTAAAAAAATTCCTTAAGTAAAATTTTTCCTTTTTGACATGATGATACCTTTTAAATTTTTCCTGTTTAAAATTTCTCATTTCAAACATGTAATGTGCTATACGATTCTATGAAAAGACAAAAAAGGGGAATCCCTGCCCAAGGGGTTCAAAAGTAAGATATTTGGAGTCGCCGATCACCGCGATGAAGGGGGTAAGGAGGCTTTTTTGGGGGGGAGGGGTTTGGGATTTTCACAAGCCCCTTTAGTCAAACGGGGCTGCGGGGATTTTAGCAGAAACGATTGTAAAAAATGATTTGTCTGTAGTGCCAAAAGGGGGCTCATTTATCAAAAAAAATTGGGTTTATTAGGAGATCAGAATAGTTAGTTTGGAAACTTTAAAATCTGAAAAAAGATCCCTTGAATTATTTAAAAAACTAGTGGGTTAGAAAAATTTTTTACATGAGTTGGATTTATATTAAAAAACAAAATACTTTCAAAAGCAGGGGGGATTTTATAAACTTTTCCCCTAAAAGGGCCATTTTACCAAATTAGAATTCTTGGTTGTTTTTTCTTTGTTTTTTTCGCTTTGAAAACATGATTGCAAATTTTTGGCCATTTATTTCAAATCTTCTTTTTTTTTCCCCTTTTTAAGTTTTAGTACAACAGGTAATTGGGAAAAATTTTTGTTTAAATTATGTTCATACCCACAAGTGATGGCATTTAAATTGTTGGGATGGTTAAATGGGTAAAAGTAATGATATTTTTATTTGGTGGTCAGTGGGGGCAGGGAAATGGTTTTTTTATTTATCAAAAGTAATAAGGGGGGAAAATAAAACAATTTTTGCAAAAGGGAAATTTATTTTTTCATCGAATTAAAATTTTTAAGAAATATCCTATTTTAATTTGGGGGGAAAAAAAAAAGGGTTTTTTTTTAAAAAAATTTTCGTTTTTTCTTTTTTCCCCCTTTTAAAAGAATAAAGTTTTTTAAAAAAAGACTTGTTTAATGTATTTTTAAGATGTACATCTCCTTTTTTTGTAAAGAGTTAATGTGCAAATCCTCTCCAATTTTGTTTTTGAATTTTTTTTCTCAAAAATGATGGGGAAATTTTTGGGAAAATTTCATCTTTTATGGAAAGCCCTTTTTTTTTTTTGTTCCATTCATCAAAAACCCCTTTAAAAAAATTTTTTTTTATTTGCAAAACAACCCCAAAAATTTAAATTAATTATGAAAAACCTACACTTTAATAAAAAAAACGTGCAAGAAAATTAGGGGCTACTTGGGCAATTTAAGTCGTAAACTTTTTTGGTAGATCTGTATTTAATCCCCCAATTTAAAATTTAGTTAGCTCCATAAAATTCAATTTCCTTTTTATTTAAGAAGAGCATGGTTTAAAACACCTAAAAATGAAAAAAAAAAAAGGATGCATGGGCTATTTTGAATCAATAACCTAACTTCACGTTT
>JBBMOL010001354.1:0-41430 GCA_037954665.1 Laguncularia racemosa | reverse complement strand
TTGACATCTAAGTCATTTCCTGTTATGTCTATTAGGATTTGACTTATTATAAGTCTATACGTAAGCGTTATGAGTATTGGTAAAGCAATATAAGATATCAAAAGTACTAGGGACTCAGTTAGAGGAAATGGAATTTGGTGATTTTGAGAGAACCGTCATATTGTTAATCTTGTCTTACATGTGTTTTTGTGGTCTACAACCTACAATCAAGACCCAGTATTAACAAGTCTACCATTATCTTCTAACTTTTTTTAGGTATAACCTATTAAGTAAACTGCCACTCATTGAATATAACCATCGATACATCTTCAACCCCTTCTGATGCATAGTTCCTTTTTACAAAATATCCAAGTTAATTCAATTAAATTAAACCTCTTGTCTATTACATTCAATTTGGTCTTCTTAGAACACCACCTCAACTTCTATCGGGTACCATACAGCACTATGATAGAATTTTGAGTGGATGCAGGAGGAACCTTTCAGACTTCTACTTAGCCATCATGTGGGCATGCAAATGGACAGGAGATGATGCCTACTAGATTTAGATTGATCCTTTTAGGCCTACTATACAACCGCAATCCATAATTAGCTCCTCATGAGCCTATATGGGGGTGTTTTAGGGGGAAAAGTTTAACTGCTAGATTGTTATTCTCGATTTACAACTATTTTATGGGGAAAGTGAAATATTCCCATGGACAATCATTTAAAATTGGCATTAATAACATAATTTTGGCAGATTATGTAGATATTATCGGCTCCAGTGGTAAGTGATGTCCAACGTTTTGATATGTTGTTAAATTTGTAAATTTCGTGGTCCAAGTCCTCATAGGTAATTTATATGTAATATTTCATTGCCATACTCTTATTCAAGCACTAGTTTGGCACTTTTAGTTTTCACAATAATTCAATTATATATATACATGGCAATTTATCAAGCACTTATATCTGAATTATGATGTCTTGAATCAGAGTCTAACTTCTACTGGTGATTACCAATCTTCTAACCTTTTAAAGAGTATATACATAATGAATGCAAATGACATGGAGAGAAATTTAAAGAGTACGGAACCATCTCCATTGGCAGTACGAAATCCTACATCTATAATGGATGGAAAATCACCTACGCTCCATGTTATAGTGGAATTGGGAAAGGACTATGGGAGAATGAGCAGCAGGGACATCCGTTGCAGAATCATTACCAGATTGGCTTTTTGCTTCAATCGCAAAGTTCAAACCAACGCATGCTCGAGGTTCTAAGCCGAAGGGCATAAATGCAGCAGGATCGTTTTTTTGTTAGCTTTAGCAACCCACTTTCTGCGAATCTCTCTGGCTTGAACTGTAGAACATCTTCTCTCCAAATTTGAGGATCCTGGTGAAGCTTATGATATGGTATGCAGTAAACATACTTTCAAGCTCTCGCCATGGAAAGCAGAGTAAGCAAATCTTCTCATCATTGTCCACATATTACCTTCAGGTTGCAAGGCCATCTCCAAACAGCAACTTGAGATAGCCTTCTTGCACTACCTTTCAAAACTTTTGTCTTTTCAATACTTCCTTGATCAGCTCCAATTTCTATAATGACCAACTGAGGTATAGGTCCAGGCCAACTCAAATAATTTTCCCTCGGCACATTAGCTAAATTTTATAAATAAAGCACCAAAATCAATCTGTGATACAAAATATTATGCAATGTTACATGAAGATATGAAGTCAGGGCCCTTTTAGAACATAAACATGGTATTGCAAATTTACCATAAAATTTGATCTACTTGTATATGCGAATTTGCAGCCTGGGAAACAAGTCACGAGGGAGATTGATTATTCGTTGGTGTTCCCACAGCTTCATTTTCCTGTATGTGTATATATATGTGTGTCTTGTTAGGATTTTTTAAGGCGGACCCTGAATTCCTTGAATCAGCCATAAATTTTTGCACACCAATAGGGTCGCACCATAGTTTGTGAAGGAGCTTGACAAGAGCAAAAAATGTATACAGGAACCACGTGGCTGATACAATGACGATCACATTGAAGACCATACATAGCTCAGATTTCTTAAAATGTTGAAAAGAAAGTAAGCCTTAGAACGGCCTAAAAATAATACACTTCCAAAATGCACGCCTTTTGAGCTTCCTTTTGTGAATGAAGTGTCATGCCTTAAAGAGGGTTTGAAAGTTTCCACTAAAAGCTATCATATTACATATGTATCTATTACATAATAACTGCTTTACAAGTTAAAGGTCATAAAAGTCTAATTAAATATTTAATCAAATACAACTAATTATATTACATATAATCATATAATAAAAATATAGCTATGAATTTCCATATTCCATGATTGACCAAGATCGCCAAGAATTGGAATCTCCTACCAAAATAGTAAAATGGAAAAACGTATATAATTTTTACAAATTTCATTCCTATATTGAGTTCCTAAGAAAACAATTTCATCACTTAATTTGTTAAATACAATGATTGACAAAATAGAATGTCTCTAGCATTCAACCATTTCACTCTAACTATTCCATATTCATCAGAATAGATCACAATAGTATCTTAAGGATAAGCCTCATCCAGGTCCCCACCATAATATAGACTGAAAGTCTCACATAATCAAATTTAAAATAATTACAAATATTCAACCACTAAAACTTACATGACTCTATAAAAGAAGGTCATTCTAACTCTCACCCTTGCATCTTATCCATCCTAATATTTTGAAATTTTCTTGCAAAATAGTCTAAAGAAGGGTGAGCACACGATAACTCAATAAGATGGGAGTGGAATACTTATGGGAATCAACCCTATGGTTCTAATAGTGGGGAAACCAAATTAGATACATGAGCTCAGATATCCACATGTTGTCATATCTATCTAATAGTACTTTATTTTGCATTGCAGCAAGAACATTTATCGGTTTTACATGATGACAAATAAAATGCACTAAGGATCAAATTGTAGGACATTTTTGGACTTACATCCACCGGTCCACAATGTGTTCTATTGAAGTGAAGAACCGGCCATTTGAAGACTTATTTCTACTTGTAATTTTATGTTTGAGAACCAGTCATTTGAGTGGCTTATTTGTAATTTGTTTTGTTGTTTTTATCCTAATTAGAGCAAGTATAAATAATTACTAAGTAGGGTTTAGAGGAAGCTTTTTGAAACTTGAGAAAAAATACACATTTTGCCGTGAGGAGAGTCCTTGCATGCAAAACTTACTCTTATCAATTTCACTTGTGAAATTGTGGCGAGAATAGCTTGAGGAGATTGTGAGTAATATTAATCTTCTCCAATAACACCAATTGTTTTCTAATGCATCATATTTAGATACAATTTGGTTGTGATACTTGTTGTCTTTCACATGAATTAGGGTTCTTATTTTTTAGATTTGATTCAAGTCAATTTAAGTGGAATTCGATTCATTTGTATTGTTATCTCTTACTTATTTATACAATTGCATTGTTCCTCATCACAATTTAGCATCTTCGCCATTTAAATCCACGTGAATTAGGGTTCAAGAGATTGTTGTTGATCACACCTTTGTGGGATTGATTTAGTGATCACGCACTTGTATTGGTGTGTTTGCAATTGGAATTGTAGGGCACATCATACTTTTTTATATCGGAGTAAAAGTTTTGAGAAGGGATTTGCGTGAATTTCAATTAGGAAATTAGGGATCTTGAATTTTCATTTCTTAATTGAAGTTATTTGAAGTGGAATTGAAGTAATTATATGTGATTGTATTGTGATATACCTTATTGATTGGGGAAGTGGAAGTGGAATTTCGAAATTGATCTTGTTATCTTCATCTTGCCGTGAGTTGCTTTTTGTGAGTAAAAGAAAAGGAAGTCTTTGAATTTGAATTTCAACATTTGAGTAGTGTTGATTGTTGCAATACTCTTTCCTTTGTAAGAATTCGGAATTGGAGTGCATTTCTTTTCAGATTTGCTATCTTTGCCGTGGACAATTAGGAAACAATTTGATTCAAAAACAAACTTTAAGTTTAAAGAGTTATTGTGTATTGTTGATTTTAATACACTTTGACTATTTTTGAATTGTTTCTTACCATTTAAAGAAGCATTCATTAGGTGTTCCAATTGTAGTGTTGTTGCCATGAAGTGGAAGAGTGTGTAGTGAAGGGGCTACAATATGGTGTATTGTGTGTGTATATTGTAGTGGAGAGGTGCTGCACCGTGGTTGTGTATGTGTGTGTATGCTATGGTGAAGTGTGTGTAGCGTAGAAGAGTGTGTGCAGTGGTTAAGTTTTGAATTTCAAAAGCAAGCATTAAGTGTGGAAGTTATTATTTATTGATTCTTTAAACACTTTGATTAGTTGGAATCATTAACTTACCATTTGGAGAAGTGTTTGTTATTGCTTTTACTTATATTGTTTCCGTGATTGTAAGTGTGTCGTAGGTGTGTGAAGCTTAAGTGGAGTGTATTTTGTGTCTTGCAGTAATTGTTGTTGTAGCATGAAAGTGTGGTTGTTGTGAAGGGGTGATTGTAAAGTATACTACATTTACCTTGAGTTGTCTTTGTATTTCAACAAATCAAGTTAACAACCATGTCGAATGATAGTGTGAATGGGGGAATTGGCAATGAGGCCAATAGCCAAGTTGGTGGCGATCAAGGTCATCAAACTGTAAGTGGAAGAACTTTAGAAGAGTAGTTACGGGACCTCACCACCATTGTTGCTACATTAGCAACAATGATAGATCGAATGATGATACTACAACTACCAATGGCAAATCCTTAAGCACTACCACCTAGGGTAGTTCCTCAGAATGTTCATAGAGAGGGAGTAGTTGGAGGTAATATGGGAGGAAGAGTGGAAGGAGATTATCATGCTCTTAAGGAGGAAAGAGATGATAATTTCAGGATTTAACCTATACCCAAACAGGGATTTCAAACCACCTCGGGGATTGGAATATGTGAAACTGCAGATGCCTTCATTCGATGGCAGGGGTTCAATAGATGACTAGTTGGATTGGGAAGACAAAGTTAAGGGTCTGTTCGAGTGTTATGAAATTGATGATAACACTAGGGTTCATCTTACAGCTATGGAATTCATAGGTTATGCTACCTTGTGGTGGAAAAATCTGGTGATCAACAAACAAAGGGATGGAGAGGCTGAAATACATATCTAAAGGGACATGAAACGGGTTTTGAGGAAAAGGTTCATACCTGAACATTACAGGCAGGAACTATTTATGCGTCTCTAAACACTAAGGCAAGGAGGCGAAACAGTAGATGACTATGTACAGGAGTTTAAGACACTAATGATCAGATATGGATCAATTGAGCTTCCTAAGCAAACCCTAGCACGATTTGTGTCTACGTTGAAATATGAGATTGCCTATGTTATTGAGTTGCAAAGGTATAATACACTTGATGAGGCTATATAGTTAGCCTTGAAAGTAGAGAGGCAGAGGCGATCCAATCCTTTCTAAGCCACTAGTAACATGTGTGGTACTAATACTAAACTTATTGGAGCAGATGGTCAGATGGATAAATAAAAGGGAGTAGGAGAATGTACTAAAGCTATAGACAAAATTATCTCTAACACTGATAAGGAGAAAAATGTTTTTGGGAAAGGTAAAGAGGTAGTTGGATCTAATTTTAGGTAGACAGTACCAGGGTTAACCAGTAGGAAGATACGGTAGATTAAATGTTTCAAATGCATGGGTTTTGAACATATGGTTGCGCAGTGTCCCAATAAAAGGGTGATGACCTTTATGGAGGGCAACGAAGAAGATGATCAGGAAGAAGTTGTCGAGCCGATAGATTTATCCCTAGCTCTGCAGGAATATTATGATGATTAGAACGCTGAGACACATGAGGACAAAAAGGGTGAAAATTACTTACCTATTAATGTATTAAGTAGGGTTATGACCTTATCTCCAAATGCCAGTGATATATAGAGGGAAAACCTATTCCACACACTTTGTCGATTCGAGGTAACCTATGTGTTCTTTTCATTGATGGTGGTAGTTGCACTAATGTCATATCTACTATATTAGTAAATAACTTACAACTAGCCACTAGGCCACGTCCACACCCTTATAAATTACATTGGTTGGACGACCGAGGTAGTTTGCATATTACACAGAAGGCAAAGGTACCATTCAGTATAAGAGATAGATACAGTGATGAGATTATCTATGATGTGCTTCCTATGTGCGCCTTTCATATATTGCTAGGTAGACTAGTTATTTGATAAGAAGGTGCTACATGATGGGTTCAGAAACATATACATTTTTCATAAGGATGGTATATGGATTGTCTTGACTCCTATGTCTCCATCTGAGGTTCACTCTTTTCAAGAATAAATTAGAAACACCAATGGCTCTTCAAGACCTCAAGCCAACAAGCAAACACAAGCACTAGGTGTTAGTCCAAGAGAAGACCCCTTGGATTTGAGGGTAAATCTTTTAGAGGCCTAAGGAGATGATAGGAATCATCCCTATGGTTCCAACAATAGGGAAACCAAATTGGATACATGAGCCCAGATATCCACATGTTATCATATATATCTAACAATACTTTATTTTGCATTGTAGCAGGTACATTTATCGGTTTTATAAGATAGTAAGTAAAATGCACTAAGGATTAAATTGTAGGACATTCTTAGACTTACATCCACCGGTCCACAATGTGTTTTATTGAAATGAAGAACCGGCCATTTGAAGACTTATTTGTACTTGTAATTTTATGTTTGAGAACCGGTCATTTAAGTAGCTTATTTGTAATTTGTTTTGTTGTTTTACCCTAATTGGAGCAAGTATAAATACTTACTAAGTAAGGTTTAGAGGTAGCTTTTGAAACTTGAGAAAAATACACCCTTTGCCATGAGGAGAGTCCTTGCATGCAAAACTTACTCTTATCAATTTCACTTGTGAAATTATAGCGAGATTAGCTTAAGGAGATTGTGAGTAATATCATCCTTCTCTAGTTACTACCAATTGTTTTCTACTGCGTCATATCTAGATTCAATTTAGTTGTGTTACTTGTTGTCTTTCACATGAATTAGGGTTCCTATTTTTCATATTTGATTCAAGTCAATTTAAGTGAAATTCGATTCATTTGTATTGTTATCTCTTACTTATTTATACAATTGCATTGTTCCTCATCACAATTTAGCATCTTCGCCATTTGAATCCATGTGAATTAGTGTTCAAGATATTGTTGTTGATCACAACTTTGTAGGATTGATTTAGTGATCACGCACTTGTATTGGTGTGTTTGCAATTGGAATTGTAGGGTACATCAAATACTCTCAATATTATACACGCATAAACAATTTACCAAGTTCTCAATTATATGTTATGCATGAACAACCATATATAATATAACACCGCACGTGAACTTCCAGTAACTAGTGTGAAGTATAGGGTTTACGCCTCCCCTTAACCTTAGGTTGGGGATTCACATCACTACCATCAAGTGCCTAGGTCTCAAACCCAATTAATTTAATCTTATCTCTCAGTTAAAATTTGTGTCTTAGCTTTAGTCCATTAGCTCAAGTGTAGTTAGCATACCGAGAAATAAACACCCTCAATGACAAACCGAAATCGAAATCGTCAAAGAGCGACATCCCCTAATCACTTAGTTCACTCTTAGTAGAAAAATAATCTTCTTATTACTTCTGATGTACCCTGTAGCATGATGGCCTTCGACTTTATGCAATGTCACGTGTAATGCATGTCCATTTTAGTTAGGTCTAATCCTTTAATTAATTGGTTTGAGGTAATCAAACAATAATAAAATTACAAGCTAGTTCACATTCAACATAAAAAACTATTAAAACATTTAAGGAACACAACTTCAAGGGCAAACAAAAAGAAGCCAAGTCAATCCCATAAGTAAAACAATTCACACTTTATATTTACATTCACCACAACAAGAAGAATAAAGCATTTCACATCATGGATAAAGTAAGGAAAATTGGACCAACCATATAAAATCAAGCAAACAAGATAAACAAAATCATAAAGAAATAAATTTTAAAAAATGAATCAACATACGAGGTGAGATCAATAATAGTATAGTACAGCCCAATCTCATCAACCATCATATCAACAACCTAAGATTAATCTACAGTTATAATTCCTCAATAATAACCGAGTCAATCCATTACTCAAGTGCTCAATCATCTCCATTCAAGAACCAACAAGGCAACCAAATGTGCACCCTTCCAATATCTTAACTTACCTCACCACACCAACCACCTATTCCATCCCTCAATCATCAAAATCTTAAAATTTATAAAAACTTGACCACTAATACACACCACATGGTTATCAATCACAAATGCTAAATCTACATCATTACAATCCACACTCCCATTCATCATTTCATTCTCTTAATTCAACGACTCTTTTATTATTATTGTTATTATTATTATTATTATTATTATTATTATTATTGATGAGGATCAACTAGCATCTAAAAGGAAGGAACTAAAATCCCAAGATCCATTGCAAGGTATTGGAGGCCTAATGACCTGAACTAGAGCTAAGCAGATGAATGAAGCTTTACAAGGATTATTCATGAACCTACAAGTGAAGGAACTAAGTTATACTAAAGGAGAACCAACATTTATCAACTTGATTCACGTTTCCATGGAGGGATGCAAAGACATAGAAGTCTTAGAATAAATTAGTTTGAAAAATAGAAACTTGAACCGAAAAGGGAGAAGTACTTGGTTTTATGTGTTATGATTTGTTTTATTTGTTTGGTTTGTGTTTTAGTATATTTTGTTAGAAGATTTCGGTCATTAGGAAGGAAGGCTAGTTTTGCTATGTTTGGAAACTTAGGATATTCTTTTTTCATGTGATAGCATTATATATCACTGCAATAGGTGGAAACAAAGGACAATTATCATATTATTGAAAACATATCTTTTCATGGAAAAGCTCTCTCTTGTTCTTTGAGAAAAGAACTCCATGATTTTCTTCAACACAAACACTTGGAAAATCATTGATAGCTTAGGTTTCAATCAATAGGTGTGATTAGGGTCTAGTTACAAATTACAACTTGTTCAAGATGATTCGTGGGAATTTTGATTTCAATTACAATCGCTAGGCTCTAGGTTTGATATCCCTAGGGTTTTGCACATCATATGGTATCAGAGCTTCGGTTTCTTGAATCAAGTAACATCTATCCTTTGTTAATTGTTTATTCATTCATTCCACAATTTTTATTCATACCCTAGAAATTCATATATAAAAAAAAAAAAAATCTAATTCAATCATAGAAAGTTTATTTGGTGATCGACAACAATAATTTGTTATCTTAGCAAATTGAAATCCAATCTTTAATTCTTGTTTCTTGTTCTTGGAAAGTCGTATAAAAAAAATCCATGCTTGAAATCACATAATCAAGTGATATAAATACACTTTCCAATTTTTACCTTCAACACTATCTTGCCTTTTCCATATTGTAACTGAATTACATTATCTTCCATTACATCTCGGTGCAATAGTATACTTTTGTAATTTGTGTGGTAGATATCTCTTGGCTTGTATTTTCGAATTTATAGTAAGTCTTTTTCATACCAATTAATTCATGATTGTGTCCTTGCTTGCCGTAACTTGGAACCAATAGTTAGTTAATGATTTGCTTTAGTGGTCTGCGTTGAGGAAGTTTCTCAATCCGAGTTCATATCAAAGAATTATAAGAGCGGATTGTGAGAACATTATTACTATGAGCTAAACACGAGTGAATTGTGAGGACAATACTATTATGAGAAACACACAAGTGAATTGTGAGATATATATTATATTTGTGCTACTAATCTCTTTTCTTAACTGTAGAAATATGTCAGGACAAAGTCCAACTAGAGGTGAGAATGGAGGAGGGGAAAATCAATTGATGTTTGATTTGTTGATGAGGGAGATGAAGAGAATATTAAGTGGTGAGTTAGAACAATTCCATGAGAGGATGGATAAGATGGAACGAAGTAGGGAACTGTCTAGTAGCATTACTGTCAGGCGAGGCGTGAGTAGACGCTTGAGGGGAGGAGTTAAGATAGAAGAGGGTGAAGAAATGGATTGAGGAGAGTATAATTATATGAGGGGGAGAGGGAACACTCAAAGACGAGACAGTAACCTGGGAAGTATTAAAATAAAAATGCCTTTATTTCAGGGAAAAATAATCCAGAGTTGTACTTGGAGTGAGGGAGAAAGGTAAATCATGTATTTGAGTGTCATAATTATGTTGAGGAGAAAAAGGTTAAATTGGCTGCAGTTGAATTTTCATATTATGCCAGTGTATGGTGGGACCAGCTAGTATGTAATAGATGTAAGTATGGAGAGAGACCTATTAGTATCTAGGATGAGATGAAGACTATTATGCAAAAGTGATTTATCCCTAGTCATTATCATAGGGATCTGCTCAAGAAGTTTTAAGGGTTAACACAGAGGTCCAAGAGTATAGAGGACTACTATAAAGAGATGGAGATAGCCATGATTAGAGCCAGAGTGAAGGAAGATGATGAGGCTACTATGGCTAGGTTCATTAATAGGTTGAACAGGGAGATTGCTGACATGGTGGATTTGCATCACTACTTGGATATGGAGGACTTGTTGCATAAGGTAATTAAAGTAGAGAGAGAGAATTGAAGTATAAGAGCAATTCAAGTCTGGGGTGACTTTCAACTCTTTATGGAAGTCCAATTAGAAGAAGAATCCTATAGATTCAAAGCCTAAAGAGGACTTGAAGGCTAAGAGTCCAGTTGTTGCTTTTAAAGGTAAAACTGACAATAAACCATCTTCAAGAACTCGTGATATTAAATGTTTCAAGTGTCAAGGATTTGGATATATTGCATCTTCAAAGGGCTATGATCATTCACGATAATGGAGATGTGAAGAGTATTAGTTCTAAGGAGGATGATACATCACCTTCAGTGGAGTATGATGATGTCGACTTAGAGGGACCTATGAGTGGCAAGCTATATGTTACAAGACGAGTCCTCAGTGCTCAACTGCAGGATAATGGTGAAAGGGTTCAACTTGAACACATCTTTCATACCCAGTGTCATGTGTAGAATAAGGTATGTAGCTTGATCATTAATAGTGGCAGTTGCACTAACGTTGCTAAGACCTTATTGGTTGATAAGATGCGGTTGAAAGCTATGAAACATCTTAATCCATATCGGTTACAATTGTTGAATGAGTGTAGGGAAGTGAAGGTGACTAAGCAGGTTCTTATTGCTTTTTCCATAGGGAGTTATCATGATGAGGTGATGTGTGATGTAGTTCCCATGTAGGCTAGTCACCTATTACTAGGTCGACCATGGTAGTTTGATAGGAAGGCTATATATGATGGGTACAAGAACCAATATTCTTTTGTTCTAAACAAAAGGAAGGTGGTTCTAACTCCATAGAAACCATGGGAAGCTTGCGAGGATCAAGTGAGGATTGCTAAAGAATTCAAAGAGAAACAAGTGAGTGTGCAAGAGAAGGGTGAAAAGAAAGAAAAGAGTGAGAAACAAACACTAGTGAGTCATGAGGGAAAAGAGTCTGAAACATTAAGAGGAGAGAAAATTGCCAGAAAAAGTGAGGTTAAGAGTGCAATATTGGCAAGGAAACAACTACTTGTACTTATGTAAAAGGAAATTTATTTTACTAATACTGACATTAACTCTTCGTTAATTAGTAGGTGGTGTCTCTTTTGTAGGAATGCGAAGACTTGTTTCCTAGAGAAATACCGTAGGGCCTACCTCCACTACGAGGTATCGAGCATCAAATTGATTTCTTACCAAGTGCATCTATTCCTAACCGACCAGCTTACAAAGTAATCCAGAGGAGGAAAAGGAAATTCAGAGGCAGGTTGATGAATTGATGGAGAAAGGCTTTGTAAAGGAAAGCCTCAGTCCATGTTTAGTTCCTATCATCTTGGTTCCTAAGAAGGATGGGACATGGCGAATGTGTGTCGACTGTCGAGCTATCAACAAGATAACAGTTAAGTACAGAGATCATATTCTTAGATTAGATGATATACTTGACGAATTGTATGGTGCCTATTTATTATCCGAAATTAATTTAAAAAATGGCTATTACCAAATTTGTATGAAAGAGGGAGATGAATGGAAAACTACTTTTAAAACTAAACATGGGTTATATGAATGGATGGCAATGCCTTTTGGGTTAACAAACGCACCTAGCACTTTTATGAGGCTAATGAATCATGTTTTGCATCAATTTATTGGGAAATTTGTTGTTGTCTACTTTGATGACATCCTAATTTACAACAGGACATTAGATGATCATGTTCAGCATCTACAGTGTGTATTTAATGTTTTTAATATGCTTAAAAAGGGATCTAAGCATATGCAAATAAACCAATTGAACAACTCCTAATCACAAGATCAAAACCAGTTCAAATTGAAACAAATTAGCGTGAACCCTAAAGTTTGAAGGTGATCTGAATTACAAATTCAATGAGGATTAAAACCACAATGATACTATTGCTCAAATGAATCAAGAACTCAATTCAATTTCCAATAAAATCCCAATCAATAACACCAACACATAAAGCCGTGAACTCCTCTTGAACAAAGGAATCCCATGCAAAACAATATAGGACAAATTAAAGGCAATATAATGATATAAAACCACTCAATTGATAACATAATATGAATGGATTTTGGATCACAAGTGATGCCAAAATCAAAACAATAAGAACCAACCTAATCAACCCTAGATATTACACACTAGTGATGAAAAGGAAAATCAACTTAGGGAATTGATATAAACTCACAATTCACTAAGTTGTAAACTCGCCACAATTCCAATTGGATTGAAATTGAGAAGAGTCCAATGAAATCTTAGGAAACCCTAATCTCTCATGAAAATGTTTGCTGCAAATATCAAGTGTGTCCCCTCAAAACCCTACTTAAGCAAGTATTTATACTTACTCCCTTTAGGGTTGAAATGTCCACAAAATTACAACTATGTCACTATAAGGTGGCCGGTCCTAAAAGCACCAATTACAACCAAATAAAAGTGTCCAAAAACTTACAAAATAAATAGTCTAAAGAAAATAATTACAAGTACAAAATAATAATAATCTTCAAAGAGCCGATGCGTCGAGGCAATGTTGATCACAGCTGGCTATTGGATGAGAATTTGATAGTGTCCCTAATTGACCAATAGTGAGATTCATTTGGCATCCCATGAAGAAATATCATTATACCTGTTAGATTATTATTCAAATATTTATTAGATAAAGAAAACAAGTATGAATATAAGTGATTTGGATCATCGTCCAAATCAAGTTCCTTATCTATCTAGGTTACTAGAAAGATTCCCATCAGTTTTGAGGGAAAACTAATTGTATGTTAATTTAAAAAGTGCACTTTTTGTATGGAAGTTTTGGTTTTTCTTGGCTTTGTTGTAGGTGCAAATGGGATAGTCATGGATGAGGAGAAGGTAAAGGCGATCTGGGAGTAGCCAACATCGAAGAATGCTAATGAGGTCAGGAGCTTCCATGGCTTAGCAAGTTTTTATAAGAGATTTGTGAGGGACTTTAGTTCCATAGCTGCTCCTTTCAATGACCTTGTTAAGAAGAATGTCGACTTCAAGTGGACTGAAGTGCATGAGCAGGCATTCCAAACTCTGAAAGGTAAGTTAACTAACGCATCTTTATTAGTATTGCCTAATTTTGAGAAAGTATTTGAGATTGAATGTGATGCATCCGGGAAAGGTATTAGTGGTGTATTGATGCAGGATTCCAAACCAATCGCATACTTTAGTGAGAAACTCAATGGTGTTGCTTTAAACTACTCAATGTATGACAAGGAATTGTATGCGTTAGTAATGACACTGCAAATGTGGCAACATTACTTATGGCCTAAGGAGTTCATCATTCATTTAGATCATGAGAGTTTTAAGTACCTAAAAACTCAAGGTAAGTTGAATAAGAGGCATGCCAAGTGGTTGGGGTTCATCAAGACCTTTCTACACGTGATTAAATACAAACAAGGGAAGGAAAATGTGGTGGTTGATGCAATATCTCGAAGGTACTCTCTTTTGACTTCTTTACATACTAAACTACTTGGATTTGAATGCATGAAAGAATTGTATGAGAATGATGCTGATTTTGATCAAATTTAGGTTACTTGTTCTGAATCTGGATATGCGAACTTTTAGAGGCATGATGGGTATTTATTTAAGAAAGATAGGTTATGTGTGCCAAAAAGTTCCATACGTGAACTATTGGTAAAGGAGACACATAGTGGCGATTTAATGGGACACTTTGGTATTAGAAAAACTTTAGACATTTTGCATAAACATTTTTATTGGCTTAAGATGAAACATCATGTACAAAATGTTTATGATAAGTGCATTGCATATAGAAAGGCTAAGTCTAGAGTGATGCCCCATGTGGAATATCTTCCATTGCTTGTACTTAATTAGCCTTAAACTAACATCTCTATGGATTTCATATTAGGGTTACCACGATCTCAAAGTGGTAAAGATAGCATATTTGTTGTTGTTGAAAGGTTTAGTAAGATGGCTCATTTCATTGCTTTTCTAAAACTAATGATGCACGACATATTGCTAACTTGTTCTTTAGGGAGATTGTACAATTACATGGTTTGCCTAAATCCATTGTGAGTGATAGGGATGTAAACTTTTTGAGCCATTTTTGGCGTACTCTATTGAATAGGCTAAGCACCATGATATGCTTAAGAGGGTCTCTAAGCATATGCAAATAATCCAATTGAACAACTTCTAATCACAAGATCAAAACCGGTTCAAAATTGGAACAAACGGCATGAACCCTAAACTTTGAAGGTGATTAAATTTATGAAAACAATGATGAT
This sequence comes from Laguncularia racemosa, assembly GCA_037954665.1. Classification (NCBI taxonomy): domain Eukaryota; kingdom Viridiplantae; phylum Streptophyta; class Magnoliopsida; order Myrtales; family Combretaceae; genus Laguncularia; species Laguncularia racemosa. The sequence continues at coordinate 26,600 of JBBMOL010001354.1, read as the reverse complement.
TAAAACCACAATGATGCTATTGCTCAAATGAATCAAGAACTCAATTTAATTTCCAATAAAATCCCAATCAATAACACTAACACATAAACCATGAACTCCTCCTCAACACAATGGAATTCTACACAAAATAATATAAGATAAAATTGAAGGCAATATCAAGAGATAAAACCAATCAATTAGATAACATTACATGAAAGGATTTTGGATCACAAGTGACGCTAAAATCATATCAATAAGAACCAATCTAATCAACCCTAGATATTACACACTAGTGATGAAAAGGAAATCAACTTAAGGAATTGATATAACTCACAATTCACTAGGTTGCAACTCACCACAATTTCAATTAGATTGAAATTGATAAGAGTCCTATGAAATCTTAGGAAGCCCTAATCTCTCATGAAAAGTTTTGCTGCAAATTTCAAGTCTAATCTCCTCAAAACCCTACTTAAGCAAGTATTTATACTTGCTCCCTTTAAGGTTAAAATGTCCACAAAATTACAACTATGCCACTTTAAGTTGGTCGGTCCTAAAACACCAATTACAACCAAAAAAAATGTCCCAAAAACTTATAACATAAATAGTCCAAAGAAAATAATTACAAGTACAAAATTAATAATCTTCAAAGAGTCGATGCATCGAGGCAATGTTGATCACAGCGAGCCATTGGATGAGAATCCGATGATGTCCCTAATTGACCAACAGTGAGATTCATTTGGCATCCTGTGAAGAAATATCATTATACCTGTTAGATTATCATTCAAACATTTATTTGATAAAGAAAACAAGTATGAATATAAGTGATTTGGATCATCATCCAAATCAAGTTCCATGTCCATCTAAATCCCCGGGCCTCTAAAAGATTTGCCCTTAAATCTAGAGGGTCATTTCTTATACTGAACCCAGATATCTCTATTAGCATGTTTTCCCGATTACTAGATGAAACTAAAGTAGTCCTAACCTGCTCTTGGAATTTGTGTACCTCAGATGGAGACATAGGTACTAGTACTATTCGAGATCCTCCCATACGAAATATGTAGGTGTATCTGAAGACATCATGTAACACCTTTCGATCAAACATCCAGGGCTTACCCAATAGTAAATGGGAAGCACACATGGGGATCACATCATACAACATCTCAACATAATATTTCTTCCCAACACTCACAAGCACCTTTGCCTTTTGTGTAACATGCATACAACCTTGATTCCAACCAATGCAAGTTAGATAATTGTAATTTGTTTACCAGTGTAGAAGATATAACATTCGTGCAACTACCACTATCTATGATGAGTACACAAAGGTTACCTCTAATCCTACAAGAAGTGTGGAATATGTTCTCCCTCTGTTTATCTCTAGCATCAGGCAATAAAGTCAGACCCCTGCGCAACACATTAAGGGTAAATACTATTCACCAGTACCCTTCTCATGTGTTTCTACAGTCTGATCATCATAGTATTCCTGCAATGCTATAGATAGGTCTACAGGCTCAACTTGTTCCTTCTCATCCTCAACCTCCTCTCCAACACCCTCCATAGCAGTCATGACCCTTTTATTAAGACACTATGCCACCATATGCCCAAATCCCATGCATTTAAAGCATTTAATTTGGCGTACTTTCCCACTAGTAGCTCCTCGAATAGTCTGCCTAACGATTGGTGCTATTACCTCTTTATCCTTTCCAAAGGTCATATTTTCCCTATTTGTTGGGGGTAGCTCTATCTACTACCCTCACTGTCTCACCTACTACCTTTGGTCCTCCTGATCGACCATCAGTTCCCACAGCCTTAGTAGTAGTACTGGGCCTGCTATTTGGAATCTTGAATAAGTTAGATCGCCTCTACCTCTCCACTTTCAAGGCTAACTGAATAGCCTCATCAAGTGTACTATACCTCTATAGCTTAACTATACACACTATCTCATATTTCAACCCTGAGACGAAGTGTGCTAAGGTTTGCTCTAGAGGCTCAATTAACCCGCATCTAATCATTAGGGTCTCAAACTCTTGCACATAGTCATCGACTGTCTTGCTTCCCTACCTCAAGGTCTAAAGACACATAAACAGTTCATGCCTGTAGTGCTCAGGAATGAATCTCTTTCTCAGAACCCTCTCCATATCCCTCCATGTCTGAATTTCAGCTTCACCATCCCTACGCCTACTGATAACTAGATTTTTCTACCATAAGGTGACATACCCTATGAACTCAATAGCAGCTAGTTGGACTCGGGTATTGTCATCAATCTCATAGCATTTAAAGAAACCCTCAACCTTATCCTCCCAGTCCATATAATCATCAGTTAAACCCCTACCATCAAAGGAAAGCATCTACAACTTCACATATTCCAATCCCCTAGGTGGCTTGAAATCCCTATTTAGATAAGGATTAACCCCAAAATTGTCATCCCTCTCTTCCTATAAGGGTGATGATCTCCCTCCATCATTCTGCCTAAGTTTCCTCCTCCTCCTACTCCTTCTCTCTAGAGGTTCTATGGAGCTACCCATAGTGGTGCTTGAGTGTTTACCATTGGTGGTTGTGGTAATGTCATCCTGTCAGTCTTAGTTGCTAAAGTAGCAACAATAGTAGTAAGGTCATGGAGTTGTTCTTCCAAAGTCCTTTTACCTACAATGTTATGACCCTGACCTCCACCAACCTAGCTATTAGCCTCATTGCTAATATAGGGGTGATGATCTTCCCTATAGGGGTGATGATCTCCCTCCATCATTCTGCCTAAGTTTCCTCCTCCTCCTACTCCTTCTCTCTAGAGGTTCTATAGAGCTATCCATAATAGTGCTTGAGGGTTTACCACTGGTGGTTGTGGTAATGTCATCCTGTCAATCTTAGTTGCTAAAGTAGCAACAATAGTAGAAAGGTCATGCAGTTGTTCTTCCAAAGTCCTTCTACCTGCAGTGTTATGACCCTGGCCTCCACCAACCTGGCTATTGGCCTCATTGCCAATTCCCCCACTAACACTATCGTTTGACATGCTTGTGATTTGATGAAGTATACTTCCACAAACTACAACACACTCCTTCAACAACACCAATCCACAAAAACACGTTTAACAACCACAATAATATAATAAGCCCATGTTGCGAGAACATAAAACTGTTGGTCCCAATTAGATTAATCAAGAGGAGGGTGAATTGATTAATTACTTAAAATTTCACTTTTTTCGCAAGTCAACCAAAACTCTTGACTAATAAAATCACGTGAATAACAATAATGAAGAACAATAATGTGCAGTAAATAAAAGTAGAGAAGAATAGAATGCTCAAATATTTATAGAGGTTCCGCCTCGAGCATCAGTCCTCTCTTCCAGCTCCATGCCGGGGTCCCAGTTGTCTATACCGGTTGTATTTCACTATATCAACAAATTGAAGATATACAACATAAGCCTCTTCAAGGCAAAGTCTCACTGTTGAGTCTTTCTAGCTTCTTCACTAAGCTAATCACTCAACCACAGTGATGAAATAACAAACAATTCCTTATTCACGAAAGAAATCTCAACAACATCAATGAGGAATATCATATTTCCTCTAGATCACATATATATGTAAAGATTTTTGCTTGAAGATGTATGAGTCTTTTCTTCTCGTATGTATTTTTCTTTCAACAACGTTCCTTTTTTCTGTTTTTTTCAACGTTCTTCACTCTTTTTTTCATTTGAATTAAACACTTTATATATGGAGAAAACATAACGGCTACTTTCCACGTGATAATCTTGAATTTATTTTTGAATTTTCAATTCAAAAATAAGTTGGATCTATTGGAGAAGATCTGCATTCCGTGATATTCTTGATAAAGATAAGCTTGGATAATTAGTTTGACCGAGATCTTCTTTGGATATATCTCTTGGATCAAGTTTGTTGAAGATATCCCTCACATTGTGGAACCATATATTGATATAACAACCATATCTCTTATCCTTATCTTTGTAACTGTGGATCTCCCAAAATATAGTACAAATATCCAACTTTAAATCTGGATAAAACTTGTAAATCTTATATGATCTCACTTTATCATAAAATGAAATCTTTGAATAAAATCTTATAAAACTTTATGTAAATAAAAAAAAACCCTTAATATAAAATCCAACTTTAGTAAAACACATCAAGTATGTTACCCAAAAATACTTAACACGTAGAGCTAGGCCTTGAAATTTATTAAAACTATCGATATAAAATTTAGAACGTAATATGGAAAAATTCGTAACAGACATGAAAGGTTCTGAAAGTGCTTCTGAAGCAAACCTGTTAACTATCCTCCTGTTATGAAGGTTTTGAAAGTGTTTCTGAAACAATCCTGCTAACTGTCCTCCTATTATGAAGGTTCTGAAAGTGCTTCTGAAAGGTTAACACGATAACTACGGATACACTACACAACTTCTGAAACACCTTCTATCAGAACAAAAATAGTTTATATAACACTTTTGAAGATTCTGAACAAGCTTCTGTCTCCTTGTTCAACTTTAGAAAAATTACGTGCTATCTTAAACATTCGTTACACATTATTCCTCTTTTATTAACATCAAAACTAAATTAGAGAACTTAACATTCTCCCCCTTTTTTATGATAACAAAACACCATTAGATAATCAAAATATACACAACTTTCATGTTTAAGCATATATTCCTATAACAGAATCTCAAGCACAATAGAATCATTATAAATGCATAAACATATTGATCATAAGCACTTATAAGCAATATAGAATCATTATAAGCAGCATTGATAGATATAATAGAATCATTCTTCTCCCCCTTTTTGTTAACAGCAAAAGGGATATCTCCCCCTTAATCAATGCATAAAAGATAAAAGAAGTCTTTTACAACTTGATTCGAAAACAAAATTTAAGATAAAGAACTAAGATTTTCTAGATCTTGTGACTCGAGAGGTAGAGGGAGTGGTGGAATGTTTGGTTGGCGAAGGTTTCTCTGGTGAAGTATCCAAGTCGATGATATGAGCGCCAGAGCGAACATAATCTGGAAATTTGTTGGATAAGAAGAGTTTGATTTCACCATGAAGACTTGTGACAGATTGGGAGGTTTTATCCGTCTTGGAGTCTAAAGTCTTGAAGGAGTTAGTAACTGAATCTCCAATCTTCCTCACTTGTGAGACAAATTTATCAAACGCAATCATATTATTAAATAAATCTTGTTTGACTCTCGCACTAAATTCATCATAGAGAATTCTATAGTGATGGAGATCGGTAAGCATTTTCTCAAAATTCTTCTTGATATCAAAAAGAATATCAGAAGTTTGTTTGACTTGTGATTCCATTGATTCTAGTCTCCTCATATCAAACTTTTGAAGAACTTCATTTCTCAAAGTTGTCTTAACGAAATCCGATAGTTCATGTTTCAAACTTTCTCGAACAACATTCTTTATTTGTTCCAGATCAACATTGGATATAACTTCTTTTGTTCCACTCTTCCCAGCCTCATCAGCATATGATTTCTTCCTATGATCTATTTCAACCTCTATTCTAGGTTCTAAACTAGGTTCTGAACCTCCTTCTTGAACAGATATTCCAAAAGGAACTATTCTTTTCATATGCTTTTGATCGACAAAATGTGCACCATCATTCGCATACCACAAACAATCCTTAACAAAGATGGACATGTGATGAAAAACTTCTTTACCTATCCTCTTTAATTTAATAGGTTCAGATGAGCTGGTAGGCAAAACTATCCCTTTAAACACAAATAATCGCATCAGTATATTCCCAAACACCAAACTTTCTTTATTCCTCCAAATTTGATCAATGACTCTAAAAGCCATGTCCACATTCTTTTTGTTAATCATTGCATAGATAATTTGAGCATGTTCTATGGACATTGAAGTAGAATTGCCCTTACTTAGACATAGACATTCAACAATTATCTTATGTATGATTCGAGGAAAAAACTCGAAATCAATGATCATTGCTTCTTTTCCATAATCCATTTGTAAGCCTCCATTTATAGCAACAAACAGATAATTCCTAGGCATGTTCGTAATCTCTACATCATCATTTACATCATGTAGATGTAGACATTTAATTACATCTGCCCTAGAAATTGAAATGTCTTGATCACATACTCTGGAAACTAAAACATTCCCTGCCGCAAGACTTAAACTTACATAAAATTCTTTGACACACTCGCCATAAACTAGAACTTTAGTAAAGCAAAGTTCCATGCATCCTATGGGTTCTAACAGTTCATTCCAGTAAAATCCATTACTAGTAAAGAAATTAAAATCCACAAAACTACAAGAACACACCTCATTTTTCTTCTTTTGAAGAGATTTTGAATTTGAGGGTTTCAGACTTGGTACATTCTCTTGTTTCGTTTGCTTCTTGGATGCTTTCTTGAGAGGAGAGGTTTCTTGAGTAGCCTTTTCTTTTCCTTTTGAAGACGATGCAGCTCGTTTTCTTTTGAAAATCTTCTTGGAACCTATGATAGATTCGGAATCAAGGGAACTCGGATTCTCCTCTATTGAAGGTTCTTGATATTTTTCCGAAGAATTTGAAGATTCATCATGAATCACTAAAGGCTTGTTTGATGATTTTGTTTTAAATGATTTTTGTTTGAGGCGTTTTGAAGATTTAGGCGCCATTGGAGTAGCAATGAGAGAGAATGAAAATAGAGAGAGAGAAAAAGAACAGATTTCGAAGGAAGAGAATTAGAGAAGGAAGAAAACGAATGAAAAGAAAAAACATTTTAAATGAATAAAGATTTTTCAATATTTTCGGGGGGGGGGGGGGGGGGGGGGGGGGGGGGGCGGCAGGAATCATAAGGGGTTACAAATTCCTAATTCATTTCTAATAAATTCAAATTTTACCTTTTCAAGAGGTTTAGTAAAAATATCTGCAAATTGATTATCGGTTGACACAAATTCAACATTTATATCTCCATTATGCACATGATCTCTAATAAAATGATGTCCAATTTCTATATGCTTTGACTTAGAATGATGTACTGGATTTTTTGTCAAATTTATTGCACTCATGTTGTCACATTTAATTGGCACAATTTTAAAATTTATTCCATAATCATTCAATTGTTGTTTTATCCATAAAACTTGTGCACAGCAATTTCCAATAGAAACATATTCAGCTTTAGCTGTGGATAGAGCAACAGAATTTTGTTTTTTAGAAGACCAAGAAATTAATTTATCACCTAGGAATTGACAAGTACTAGATGTGCTTTTTCTATCAATTTTACATCTAGCATAATCTGCATCAGAATATCCTATTAGATCAAAATTCTGATTTCTAGGATACTATATGCCTAAATTAGAAGTATTAACTAGATATTTGAAAATTCACTTTACAGTTGATAAATGAATTTCTGTTAGTGCAGCTTGAAATCTAGCACACAAACACACACTGAACAAAATATTAGGTCTAGATGCAGTCAAATACAATAAAGAACCTATAAGACTCCTATAAAGTTTTTCACTTACCTTCTTTCCATTTAAGTCAGAGTCTAACCTTGATGAAGTACTCATAGGTGTTGTAACCTTTTTGCATCCATCATATCCAAATTTCTTCAATATTTGTTTTGTGTATTTTTCTTGATGAACAAAAATTCCTTCCTTTGTTTGTTTTATTTGAAGCCCCAAAAAGAATTTCAACTCTCCCATCATTGACATTTCAAATTCTGCCTGCATGGTCTCAGCAAATTCTCCAAGCTTTAGAAGCCTCTTGTTCAGATCTTACAACTTCTGAAGTACCTTCTGTATTTGCCTCTGAAAAAGGTTATGGATGATCAGATCCTCGAATGTTAACAGCAGGTGCTTCTAACTTAGGTTCTAAACTAACTTCTGCTTTAGAGTTGGAGTCCTTTTCTTCATCAGAATCAATATCCTTTAAATCCTCAATAAACTTAACATTTATAGATTCTTCAATAGTTTTTGATGACTTATTGAAAACACGATAAGCACGACTATTTAGAGAATATCCTAAGAAAATAGCTTCTTCAGATCTTTCATCAAACTTACCAAGGTTGAGTGGATTCTTTTTCACAAAGCATTTAGATCCAAAGATATGAAAATATGAAACATTAGGTTTCTTACCTCGAAACATCTCATAAGCAGTCTTTGATGTCATAGGTCGAATGAAAACTCTATTGATGATATAGCAAGCTGTAGAAACTGCTTCTGCCCAAAAATACTTAGCAATTCCACTCTCATTTAACATAGATCTAATCATCTCTTGTAAAGTTCTATTCTTGCGTTCCACTACTCTATTTTGTTGAGGAGTGTATGGAGCTGAGAAATTATGAGATATACCATGTTCTTCACAAAAATTTAAAAAACTTGCATTTTGAAATTATGTTCCATGATCAGTTCGAAGACTAATTATGGAAACTCCTTTTTCATTTTGTATTTGTTTTGCAAACTTTTGAAAAGAATCAAAGGTATCTCTTTTGTGTCACAAGAATATAACCCAAGTGTATCTTGAAAAATCATCAACAATAACAAGTCCATATTTGCTTCCACCCATGCTTAAGACTCTAGTAGGTCCAAAAAGATCTAGATGCAATAATTCAAGTGGTCTCTTAGTTGAGATTACATTTTTACTTTTATGAGAAACAGAAACCATTTTATTCTTTAAGCAAGTATCACATTTCACATCTTGTTTGATATTTATCTTAGGTAATCCTTTAATAATATCCTTTTTAGATAATTTTTCTAAGTGATTAAAATTAACATGTCCTAGTCGTTTATGCCAAGCAAAAACATGATCATTCAAAAACATTAAGCAACAATCAATATTGATTTCATCTGGTTTTATAAGATAGATATTTCTTTTCCTAATTCCTTCAAATAATCTTTCATCATTTTCATTAAAAGCATAGCACTTGTCTTGATCAAAAATCATCCTATAACCTTTATCACATAACTGACTAATACTAAGTAAATTATGTTTTAAACCTTGCATAAGATATACATTTTCAATAAGAAACGTAGGCATACCAATCGTTCCAATGGCAATTATTTTACCTCTACTATCATCTCCAAACTTTACATACCCTTTTTCTTCCCAAGTTATGCTATTGAACAATGAAGCATCTCCAGTCATATGTCTAGAACATCCACTATCCAAATACCAAGTTCCTCTTATTTTAGCTTCATATCCCTGTACAAATGGAAAGAATTAAGTCCTTTTAGGAACCCAAGCAAGTTTGGGCCCTTTAAAAGATAAGCTCATTTGATTTCTTCGATTTACTTGTTGACTACTAAGCTTATTTCTTTTAAAATAGCAAAATTTCTCAATATGACCAAATTTATTACAGAAGAAGCATGCATAAGAATTAACATTCCTATACCTGTCATTTACCTGTTTCTGGAAATTCTGGTTTATATAACTTATGTTATACCTTCTGGTATTGCTTCTGTAGTACCCGTTGTGTGGATACTTCTTGTCAGAATAACTTCTGTAAAAGTCTCTGGTATTTCCTCTTTTAACTATATTTGTATTCGAAATGTACTCTTTACTTTTGAATTTATCAGTTAAGACTTGCTTAGCTTTAACAAAAACTGTATTTTGATTCGATTTTGAACTCGAACCATGCTCATATCCTAACCCATGTTTTTCATTCGAAACTCTTTATGAAGAAATTAACATGGTCAATTTCTTATCACTTTCATCAAATTTCTTAAAGGTAGTTTTCAACGAATTTGACAGTTCATCAATCTTTACCTTCATGTTACTTGTTTCTGCTTCAAGTAGTTGATTTTCTATTCTTAGTTTCTCTATACTCACATGCATGGATTCATTTTCTTGTTTCAAGATATCATTTTCATCCGCAAGTAACGAATTTGTTTGCTTTACTACCTCCTTTTCATTCTTAAGAGCTTTTATTTCATTTTCATACTTAGCTAATTTTGTATCAGCCCTTTTTAGTGCCTTTAGTAGCTTACTCATTTCTACTAGCATGTTAGTTTCAGTTACATCTTCATCAGATTCAGAATGTACCTTAGAACTAGCCATTAAGCACAGATTTGCCTCATCCTCCTCTTCTTCTGAGTCCTCTGAATTTGTCTCTGTATCCTCTAAATCACTCTATGTTGCTAGCATTGCTCGACTTTTCTTTTTATAATTTTCCATTTTCTTGATCAGTGTTGGACATTCGTATTTGATGTGTCCTGGCTTTTTGCATTCATAACATTAAATCTCCCTTTTCTCTTTCTTCTTTTCTTTCTCCTTGTACGCTTTTCCTGCATCATTATGCTTATATTCAGTACTTTTCTTGAAAACATTAAACTTCTTACCACTTTTCTTCTTGAGCAGCCTGTTGAGTCTACGTGCTAGAAGACGGATGTCCTCTTCTTTCTCATCGTCACTATCATCTGTGTCAGTTTCATTTTGCTTTATTTCCTTGACTTTAAATGCAATTCCTTTGGTACCATCTTCTCCTCTTTGCGTGGTCTTTATGTGTGACTCATATGCCATGAGCTTTTCTCTCAATTGACTGAGAGTTAACTTGTTTAGGTCTTGAGCTTCCTCTATAGCAGTTTTCTTTGCATGCCAAGATGGTGGCAATATCCTCAACATTTTCCTCACAAAATCTGGATCTGGAAGTTTCTTTCCAAGTGATGCAAGCTCATTTGTGATAGCTATAAACCTGTTAAAAGCATCTTTGACATCTTCATTAGATTTAAACTTAAATAATTCATACTGTTGAATTAAAGCATTTATCTTAGTTTTCTTGTTGGTATCAGTCCCTTCATATGTATCGATAGAATATCCCAAATCTCCTTTGCACTAGCACACGATGATATTAAATAGAACTCTGATGGAGCAATAGTAGTCAGTAATAAATTTTTTGCTTTGTTATTCTTCTCGATAAGTTTCTTCTCCGAATCTAACAAGGTTGAATCTCCATTCAAGGTGATCAAACTGTCTCCAAGTGAAATGACCTGCCATGAATCATAATCATTAGCTTTAATGTAAGTTTCCATACGCATCTTCCAGTATGAGAAGTTTGAGCCATCAAAGTAGGGAGCTCGATTAATTGCAACATTATTTTCAACCATTTTTTATCACTCAAAATAGATTGGTCCTGCTCTGATACCAATTGTTGGTCCCAATTAGATTAATCAAGAGGGGGGTGAATTAATTAATTACTTAAAATTTCACTTTTTTGCAAATCAACCAAAACTCTTGACTAATAAAATCACGTGAATGATAATAATGAAGAACAATAATGTGCAGTAAATAAAAGTAGAAAAGAATAGAATGCTCAGATATTTATAGAGGTTCCGCCTCGAGCATCAGTCCTCTCTTCCAGCTCCACGCCGGGGTCCCGATTGTCTATACCGGTTGTGTTTCACTATATCAACAAATTGAAGATATACAACATAAGCCTCTTCAAGGCAAAGTCTCACTGTTGAGTCTTTCTAGCTTCTTCACTAAGCTAATCACTCAACTACAGTGATGAAACAACAAACAATTCCTTATTCACGAAAGGAAGCTCAACAACATCAATGAGGAATAACAGATTTCCTCTAGATCACATATATATGTAAAGATTTTTGCTTGAAAATGTATGAGTCTTTTCTTCTCATGTGTATTTTTCTTTCAACAACGTTCCTTTCTTCTGTTTTTTTCAACGTTCTTCACTCCTTTTTTTCATTTGAATTAAACACTTTATATATGGAGAAAACATAACGGCTACTTTCCACGTGATAATCTTGAATTTATTTTTGAATTTTCAATTCAAAAATAAGTTGGATCTGTTGGAGAAGATCTGCATTCCGTGATATTCTTGATAAGGATAAGCTTGGATAATTAGTTTGACCGAGATCTTCTTTGGATATATCTCTTGGATCAAGTTTGTTGAAGATATCCCTCACATTGTGGAACCATATATTGATATAACAACCATATCTCTTATCCTTATCTTTGTAACTACTGGATCTCCCAAAATATAGTACAAATATCCAACTTTAAATCTGGATAAAACTTGTAAATCTTATATGATCTCACTTTATCATAAAATGAAATCTTTGAATAAAATCTTGTAAAACTTTATGTAAATAAAAAAAAAAAAAACCCTTGATATAAAATCCAACTTTAGTAAAACACATAAAGTATGTTACCCAAAAATACTTGACACGTGGAGCTAGGCCTTGAAATTTATTAAAACTATCAATATAAAATTTAGAACGTAATCCGGAAAAATTCGTAACAAACATGAAAGGTTCTGAAAGTGCTTCTGAAGCAAACCTGTTAACTGTCCTCCTGTTATGAAGGTTCTGAAAGTGCTTCTAAAATAAACCTGCTAACTGTCCTCCTGTTATGAAGGTTCTGAAAGTGCTTCTGAAAGGTTAACACGATAACTACGGATACACTACACAACTTCTGAAACACCTTCTGTCAGAACAAAAATAGTTTATATAACACTTTTGAAGGTTCTGAACAAGCTTCTGTCTCCTTGTTCAACTTTAGAAAAATTACGTGCTATCTTAAACATTCGTTACACATTATTCCTCTTTTGTTAACATCAAAACTAAATTAGAGAACTTAACATTCTCCCCTAACATTAACAAAAACACAATGAAATAATTCTTAGTACTTCAAGTACAGTTAAATAAATGAAGTACACACAATTACTTCTAAGTAGTTAAGAATTCAATTCAACCACAAGTGTTTAAGTAATGAGTTCAATTACTTTCACACTTAGTTGTTTTGTTTGAATTCAAATTCTACTACTCAATTTTCCTTTTCTTGCTTTGGTATCACATTAACATGAATGAACTACTTTACCGCCACACTACTCCCCTTGCTTACGGTTCCACACCATTTACGCCACTAGCAACAATTTTCTATACAACACATATAAAAACCACGCCAAATGCACACACATTTTACTAACTTTACAAAATACAACTCCATAAACATACACCTTCAAGTCACGGTGCACTTCTCCACTTCCACATAAGTATCAAACCGCAATTTTCAACAATCAAGGCAACTCAAATTCAAATTCAAATTGAGTTTAATAATTGCAATATTCCACAAATGGTAAGGAGTTATTTCAAATTCAAATGAACACACAATTACTCAACCACTTAATGTATGTTTTAAAATTCAAATTGCTTCCTTAACTCACACCTCAATTCTGAAAATACAAGTCTGAAAATTACAATTGCTACTCCTCAATTTCCGAAAATGCAACACAACAATTCACACTTCTCCACTAGATCACAAAGAATGAACAATCCTTACTCCTCATGGTCCACTTCAAGGACACTACACACTCACAGCCAATTCTCAAGGAAGCCAAGAATGTTACAAGTACTCCAAGTTTACAACAACTAACAATAATGATAACACTTCAACAACACAATGAAATAACTCAACTCCACTTCACAATTTGGATCAAGGTGCTAACTCAACAACCCTTAATTTTTTAATTCAAAAATCAATCAACCCCTTCTCAAAACCTCAAGCTCTAATACCAAAAGATCTCAAGCATATGCAAAAGAGGGCTCAAGCATATGCAAATAATCCAATTGAACAACTTCTAATCACAAGATCAAAACCGATTCAAAATTGGAACAAAAAGCGTAAACCCTAAACTTTGAAGGTGATTCAATTTATGAAAACAATGATGATTAAAACCACAATGATGCTATTACTCAAATGAATCAAGAACTCAATTCAATTTCCAATAAAATCCTAATCAATAACACCAACACATAAACCGTGAACTCCTCCTCAACATAATGGAATTCCATGCAAAACAATATAAGATAAAATTGAAGGCAATAATAAGAGATAAAACTAATCAATTAGATAACATTACATGAAAGGATTTTGGATCACAAGTGATGCCAAAATCAGATCAATAAGAACCAACCTAATCAACCCTAGATATTACACACTAGTGATGAAAAGGAAATCAACGTAGGGAATTGATATAACTCACAATTTACTAGGTTGCAACTTGCCACAATTCTAATTAGATTGAAATTGATAAGAGTCCTATGAAATCTTAGGAAACCCTAATCTCTCACGAAAATGTTTTCTGCAAATTTCAAGTCTAATCTCCTCAAAAACCTACTTAAGCAAGTATTTATACTTGCTCCCTTTTGGGTTAAAATGTCCACAAAATTACAACTATGCCACTTTAGGGTGGCTGGTCCTAAAACACCAATTACAACCAAATAAAAATGTCCCAAAAACTTACAACATAAATAGTCTAAAGAAAATAATTACAAATACAAAATTAATAATCTTCAAAGAGTCGATGTGCCAAGACAATGCTAATCACAGCGAGCCATTGGATGAGAATCTGATGTTGTCCCTAATTGACCAACAGTGAGATTCATTTGGAATCCCATGAAGAAATATCATTGTACTTGTTAGATTATCATTCAAACATTTATTAGATAAAGAAAACAAGTATAAATATAAGTGATTTGGATTATCATCCAAATCAAGTTCCTTATCCATTTAAATCACCAGAAAGATTCCCATCACACCAAATTATTGTTTTCCACTATTGAACGTCCTTAAACTGATAGTCAGATGGAGGTAGTCAATAGGACACTCTCAATATTGTTGCATGTTGTGCTTCATAAGAACTTAAAATAATGGGAGACATGCTTACTTCATGTAAAGTTTGCATATAATAGGACAGTACATTCCACTACATCATATTCTCCATTTAAGGTTGTATATGGTTTTAATCCCTTGACCCCATTGGATATTTTGCCTTTACCCACTAACGAGTTTGTTGATCTTGATGGAAAGAAAAAGGTAGGATTTGTTAGGGAATTAAATACTCAGGTTCGGACTAATATTAAGAAGAAAAATGAGCATTATGCTAGTCAGGCCAATAAGGGACGTGTAAAGATCGTGTTTCATCTAGGAGATTAGGTTTGGGTGCATTTGAGAAATGAAAGATTTGTATAGCAATGGAAATCTAAATTGCATCCTAGGGGAGATGGACCTTTCCAAATAGTGGAGCGCATCAATGACAACACTTACAAGATTGACTTGCCAAATCGCTATGGTAATATAAGCGCAACTTTTAATGTTTCTAATCTTACTCTTTATGATGTAGGTGATTCAAGGATGAATCTTTTCGAAAGAGGAGGGAATGATGAGGATCAACTAGTATCTAAGAGGAAGGAACCAAAATCCTAAGATCCATTGTAAGATATTGGAGGCCCAATGACCTGAGCTAGAGCTAAGCAGATGAATAAAGCTTTATAAGGATTAGTCATGGACCTACAAGTGAAGGAACTAAGTTATACTAAAGGAGAACCAACCTTTATCAACTTGATTCACGTTTCCATGGAAGGATGCAAAGATATAGAAGTCTTAGAATAAATTAGTTTGAAAAATAGGAAATTTAAACCAAAAAGGGAGAAGTACTCAATTTTATGTGTTATGATTTTTTTTATTTGTTTGGTTTGTGTTTTAGTATATTTAGTTAGAAGATTTCAGTCATTATGAAGGAAGGTTGGTTTTGCTATGTTTAGAAACTTAGGATATTCTTTTGTCATGTGATAGCATTATATATCATGGCAATAGGTGGAAACAAAGGACAATTATCATATTATTGAAAACATATATTTTCATGGAAAAGCTCTCTCTTGTTCTCTAAGAAAAAGAACTCCATGGTTTTCTTCAACACAAACGCTTGGGAAAATCATTGATAGCTTAGGTTTCAATTAATAGGTGTGGTTAGGGTCTAGTTATGAATTATAATTTGTTTAAGACAATTCATGCGAATTCCAATTTCAATTACGATCATCGGGTTATAGGTTTAACATACCTAGGGTTTTGCGCATTATTATTATTATTATTATTATTATTATAGCCAAAATCTTTTATCCAAAATGTGTATTTAGATCCCACTAGAAGGTATTTATCTCACTTATATTAGGGAAATACACACCAAATTATTAACAAGATAATAATGAATAATAATTTATGAAATAATCAAGACAAGAAACGAAGTGAAAAAGATAATTTAAATTGCTTGAGAAATACTTACAAAGGTATGGATACAGAAGATGTCTTGATACAAGCAGATGATTACAAGGGATAGATTAGCGAATGGTGTTTGAAAGTAAAAGTGTTTGTCTTCAATTTCCTCTACCTTCTCCCTTCATTTTCTTCTCCTTTTATAATCATACTAAATCATAGCCCATGACTCTAAAAAGTATTTTTCTCGTTGGAACAATAAGAAGTCGAATAGTGAACTCATGACTTCTAAAAAGTGCACAGTAAAAGTTGAACGGTGAATTCCGTGATGGTTATGCTTGATGATGAACAGTAAAAGGTTGAACAGTGTTTCTCCCATAACATTGAATAGTAATTGTTTAATTAGTTCCTACCCATGTTGGTAGAGCAATAATTGTTGTTTGATGCCTTGAAAATTATCCTGGATTCCTTTTTTTTTTTTTATAGACTGCTAGGTATGTCTATTCCATAGCAATTGTCTTCATTTTGATAAAATGGATCATTGTTGTCTTCTCCTTCTCCTTCTTCTTCTTCTTCGGCGAAGATTTTGGCAACTAGTTCTAATATTTTTTGTTTACATTGACGAGGCTCAAAGGTTCCTACCAAGTTAGCTTGCATTTTTTATTTGTTATTGAGAAAGGCTTGTTATTGTATGTGACTCTTGGATGCTTGATCAAAGTAATCTTGAATAGTCTTTAGTGATGCAAGTTTAGGATGAAATTTCTCCCACCCCTTTACCTAGAATATTCTTTTGATGTAAAGGACTTTTTTATCATTCTCTTCTTGAGTATATGACCAAGTTAGAATCCATCCAATTTTGAAGGTTAAGCAGAAAAGAAGGTCCTTCATTTCTGATGGAGCTTTTTTATTATCTTGATACTAAATTGATCCTTAGTAAATTTTCTTTGGGAAAATCTCAAGACTTAGACCAAAGAACTTAAACCATTGAGCAAACCACAAAGGAAATATTTTTTAAGTATTTTTGAAGGAAACATACCAAGAATAGGAATAATTTTTGTAATAAAATACATTTTCCCATGCCTTGATATAATCATAATAATTGAAAATTGGTGGAACAAATTCTTGAGAAAATTTCTTTTAAGTGAATGGATGTTGCTTCCATTCTTTTAAGGTGAGGACTTTGAGATTTTTGAGCTTTGAATATGTTATTTCTTGTTGAGCATTTTGAATATGAGTAATTTCAATACTATCAGTATCTACTAAGATGTACTCATTGTAGGTCTAAGTTTTCTAAGGGTGATTTGGAATAAAATGAAAATTCTTAGGGAAATAATTGAGAATAATATGAATAGGATTCCTTTCTAAGAATCCTTTTGAGTATTTTGGTTCAACTAGGAATACTAGTTTTGATAAAGGCTCTAAAAAATAGTCTTTAATTTAAACATGAGGTTTAGAAGGAGTTACCAATACTGGTTTGTGGAGATAGGGGAATTTTGGGTTAATAGCTCTAGCATAAGTTGATGGAGACAAGGCTTTGGATTGAGTAGGTTAGTTAATTTTTATAAGAGTCTTTAGAACAAGTTTCATGGCATAATATGCCTTTGATTTAGGCTTTAATGAACTAGCCATGTTTTCTTTGTAGAAATTCTCTAGATAAGAAATCAAGCAAAGAATTGGAATCTCCTTTGATAAATTCAATTTCAAAATGAAAAATAGATAACATGGCTTGCCATCTAGCAAAAATTTGTTTTGAAAAAAGATTTTTTACATCTTTAATTAAAATTTCTTTTGCAAATTTGCAGTCTACTCTTATTAAAAAAATTTATAATATAAATCTTCTTGAAATTTTGAGACACAAAGTACTATAGCCAGTACCTCCTTTTTTACAGTAAAGTAATTTTCTTGAGTGCCTCACCATATACTTGAGTGGTACCTAACCACTTGTTCTTGACCGTTAACTAATTGCTTGAGAATTCCTCCATATCCTTCATTGGAGGCATCGGTCTCTACTATAACTCTTGATTTAGGGTTTAGGATTCCTAAACATGGGAGAGTTTTGATTTTCTTTTTCATTTCTTGGACTATCTTTGTCATTCTAAGAGTCCATTTAGGGAGACTTTTCTTAAGTCTTTAGAACAAAGGTTTGCATTTAATTCATAGATGAGGCATGAATTCTGAGACATAATTGAGACATCCTAAAAATCTTTGAAGTAGTTTTTTATCTCTAATTTGGTTTGGAAATTTATTTCCAAATTCTATGGATTAATCAATGGGTCTTATAGTGCCATTGACAATTTTGTGTCCTAAAAATCTTACTTTTGTTTGGAACAATTTCATCTTTTTTGAAGAGAACACTAACCCGTTTCTTTTTATTATTTTGAAGAAAATTTCTAAGTGGTTAAAATGTTGATTAATATTTTTTGAAAATATTAGAACATTTTTTAACTTGAAAATATTAGTTACTCAATAGTAAAATTAAGGAAAACTATATTTTTAATTATTTTAAGAAAATTGGAGTCGCTACCAACCTAAGTTGGAAAATAAGATAAGTTAAGGTTAATTAGGTGGATTAACCTTAACTAGCAATTGATCTATGAATTATTCTAAAAAAAATTAAAAAAATATTAACTAGAGAATCTGTACTTGAGGCTATCCTATTAAAACTTAAATGGTTACCACTTGTTATCTTCTTCAAGAAAATGAATTAAAAGCTTTTTATAGATTCTTTTCACCATCACATGTGCAAAACACAAAAAATCAAAACAGCATGGAAAACTTTTAATTATTATTATTTAATAATTATGAAATTTCTATTCTTATTTAAAAATGATATAAAAGTGGATAAAACTTTTGCATTTCTGTTTTAATTAAAATTGGACTAAAAAATAGGATAAAATATTTTTCTATATGGTAAATTGAAATTGGAAAAGAATAAAATGTTTTTTTTTTTATTTTATGTGTGGTTGCCTAGTTGGTGCCTATTTGCCTGTTAATCAAGATCAAACCAATGTAGTTCTGATTTTTATAAAACTTTAATAAATTATTTAATTTTAATTATGAAAAAACGTGCTAAGTTTACGTTCATTATCATTTAAATTTATTTTTAAATAATTCTAAGCATATCGATTTATTAAAATCTTTAATTTTTGAAATCACTAATTATCTTTCATTTATTTATGAAAAAATTTTCTAAGTGTTAAAATATTTATCTTTTTATTTATTTATTAATTTATTTATTATTTTTTTAATTATTATATATATATTTTTTAGAAAATTCTAAACCTAGTTTTGTTAACATATTCCTAAAACATATATCTTTATTATTTAATTATGTTTTATTACATGTATTTATATTTTATTATTTTATTATTAATTAAAAATAATAATAATGTAATAAATAAATAAATGATGAAATTTAACTAACCTAGACATAGGTCATAGTTCGGGTCAGTCGAGTCGAATTCGGTTTGCGGGTCAGGTCACGAACATAGCAGTTGGGAGCTTCTTGACGGTGGCTTTCTGGCGGCTATTTGCATCAATTAGTGGGTGTTTTCAAGCTTTCTAAAGTTGGGGAATTGCTTGGTGGAGCTATCTCTCGTTAGAAACCGCCGTAGGTGGTGGTTCGTGGTACCAATAGTAGGGGATCTAGAGAGAGAGAGAGAGAGAGCTCCAGCGAGTGTTTTGTTTTTATTTTTTATTTTTTTCGTGTGCTCATGGTCTTTTTCTTTCTTTTTTCTTCTTCTCTTCTCCCTCCCCTCAACCTCTCTTCTAATGTATATTTATAGATGTTAAAGGTCGGATGTGGATGAACATGGATCTCAACTATGGCGAGGGTTTCTTTTTTTTTCTTTTTTCTTCCTAATTCAAAAAAGATTGATGTAAATCTTTTTGTTTTGAAGTTGTTTTAGATTTATCCCAAAAAGATTCAAGCAAAAATCATTGTGTTTGATTCGGATTTTCTTCGATTTCCCCGCCCTTCGTTTTTGTGGTGGACAGCTGGCTGGAGAAGATGATCACGTGTTGTACATGTGATCCAGGTCATCCTATCGTGTGCTGCCACGTGGCAGCTCAAGAAAAAGAAAGAAAAAAATGGCATGGAGTGCCTTCACATATTCGAACCCGCGACCTGTGCCCTCCCACTCGTGTTCCAAGCGAGCATGTTGACCAATTAGGCTAGCCCAATTCTCATTTTTTTTCTTGCATGCAAATTACATATCAACACACCCATTTTTTTTAATTTTTTATTATTTTGAAATTCCTAAATTTAATTTAAAAACCTAAATGTCTTTTATTGTTATTGCTACCCTTATTTTCTATTATTTGCTTATTGTTTTTATTTATTTTATTTTTTTCTCCTTTATATCTATATATATATGAAAAAATAAAAATAATAATAATTATTATTATTTGGGGACAAAAATGGAGTGTTTACAGTCGCTTCTCTTTGTGGTAAAGTTTGGAAAAACTTAGCTACAAAGACAAAAAAAAAAAAAAAGACACCATTTTTGCCTAAGGGAAAGGATAAATAACGCTATAATCAATTAGCCATCCAAACCTAGATCTACTATGGAGTTATCTAACCAAACATTTAAGTAAGGAAAATGCTCTACGAGGTAACAATCCCATTTTGCAAACAAAGATAGTTACTTTATGATGATTAATACTCCTTAGCGAATGGTCTTAGACAAGAAACAGTTTACCAAACTAGCAACCTCGAGGGAGAGATCATCTAGAAAAGTGCTCTTATGAGTTGACTTTTCGATGATAGGAAACGTCTTATAGGACTAGCAACCTTAAAGAAGAGATTGTTTAATAAAGCGCTTTTATAAGATAGCTAACTGATAATAAGAAACATCTCATTAGACTAACAAAAAGAAATCATCTAGAAAAGTGCTCTTATGAGCTGACTAACTGATAATAGGAAGCATCTTACAGGACTAGCAACCTTAAAGAAGAGATTGTTTAGGGAAGTGATCTTATTATAGGCTTACTAACCGATGATAGGAAGCGTCTCATTAGACTAATAAAAAGAAATCATCTAGAAAAGTATACGGCCATGTACTTCAACCGTGTATCTTCCTGTTGATTCAAAACCAAGTACACGGCCGTGTACTTCAACTACACGCCCATATACTTTCATCCGGCAGTGTAAATCCTTGTCTTTGATCCAAGTTGTAGATGACTTCTCTAATTTACTTGAATTAGTACCCTTGACTCCATTTAACCTGATTTATCACCATAGTAGAATTAAGTACCATTTCCTTATGATTTCTATAAAATCAATAATAAATTAACACAATTCATACTATAAAGATTGAGTATAAAATGGCTTTATCAAATTCCCCCACACTTAAACTCTTGCTTGTCCTCAAGCAATTGAATCAAATCAATTGAGAAATCCGTCATGGATTATACGAACTTTCTTTTCATCATTCCAAGCATCTATTCATTTGTAATTCATGACTTGTGATTTTAATGCCTACTACCTCAACCAAACTGGTTTCCTGTGATCAAATTACCATGGACAAAATTTAATAGCTAATCTAAACAAAACAAACTTTAATCCTCATGTTTAGCAAAAAAAAATTTATTCCAAAAGTAAATTATTAATCAACTAGGGAAAAACACTCAATTAAACTTCATTGGATATTAGCAAACATATAATCCTTGCAGCATAAAGTAAAAGCATATGGTATCAACTCTTTGCTAGATATTCTCCCTTTTACTATAAGTCTTGTTTTATTCAATGAATGTTTACATTCATGTTCTTTTGATTTAATCAAGCATCTATTTTGACGGGTTTTTGCCCGCTTCTTTTCATGAACTTTCGCCTTTTTTGCCCTTATTGTTATAGTGAGTTCATTGAGTCTGCACATCCCAAGCTCGTCACCCAAGTGACCGGGTTTTGAGATACCCCTACAGACTCTTCCTCACTCTAACATTCAAGTTTGAATACTCTTAACTCAATTACTTGAATCATTGGACTAATGGCTATGCTTGATTTTTATTTTTATTTTTATTTTTTATTTTTTTCACAACAACTTCAAAGAGTATACAGTAGCTAATATAACCTAGAAGTAAACTTGTTTATTTTTCACTTAGGGACTCGACTTACTCTTAGACTTCCAATTCTAAAGCTAAATACAAGGTAAATTTGTTTCTTAAAGATTTCACTACTTAATTTTAACCAAGTATTCTAATCACAGCAGTAGGTGAGTAAAGCATTTGAACAAGTCAATTTCACATTTTGTAGATGCTTATTACAACATTTAGTACAATCTCCAGATTTCATGATAATTTTGAAAAAAATTTGGCTTAAAATTGCTTAAAGACAAACATTTAAAGTATGGGTCAATTCTCTATTCTCTATATTTTATTATCCTCTCCCCCACACTTAGCTTGAACAGTGTCCTCACTGTTCCTAATTCAGCATAATTAAAGAGGAATTAACAACTCAAGGAACATTAGAGAATAAGAGAAAGGAAATACTGGTACTTCCCTAGTATTTGGAGTTCTCCCCTTAAGCATTAGAGAGTGTCACCTAATGATATGTATCCTTGCTACAGCTAATCCACAAGAAAGAATCAAAACAAAACTAAAATCAAAGCAAAACTAAACTAAATTATTATTTTTTTTTTTTTTGACATGGGTTGCCTCCCATGAAGCGCCTTTCTTTAACGTCTTTGGCTAGACATTCCTAGCTAGATGTTCGAGTAAGGGTTTTGATGCCAGCTTTGGTGCTTGTGGTGATGGGTCAATAATATTCGCAACAAAAACAGGAGAGATATTGCTAGGATGTTTCATGGCATCATAAATGTTAAATTTAATCATTTCACCATCAAATTCCATAGTGAGGGTACCATCATTTACATCAATTTTCGTCTTGGATGTCTTAAGGAATGGTCGCCCTAATAATATCAGTGATGAATTATGGGAATCATTATCTTCCATGTCAAGCACATAAAAATCAGCAGGAAAAACCAGCCCATTAACTTGAACTAAAACATCCTCTAGAACTCCCTTAGGATAAACATTAGACCTGTCAGCAAGTTGAACAATAACTCTTGTTTCCTTCAAGGGGCCAACATTCAAACGTTGATAAACAGACAAAGGCATGACATTGATCGAAGCTCCTAGATCACACATGGCTTTAGCGATTCCAAGATTACCTATTTTGCAAGGAATAGTAAACATACCTGGATCCTTGCATTTAGAAGGAAGCTTCTTCTGGATGATAGCTGAAACATTTTCACTCACACTAATCTTTTCATTACCTTTCAGCTTCCTTTTGTTAGTGCACAAGTCTTTGAGAAATCTAGCATAGCGCGGTATTTGCTTAATTGCATCAAGCAAATGAATATTTACCTCGACTTTGCGAAAAGTTTCCAGAATCTCTTTTTCTTCCGGTTCATGCTTGGATTTCACTAATCTGGAAGGGAAAGGAGGTGGTGTCAACATGACCTTTGGTGGCTCAACTAGAGACCTTCTAATCTGGTTGTCCTACTGGCTCGGAGTCGAAATCTCTTTCTTAGTCTCTTCCTCAAGATTAGATAGGTGTCCTTTCTTATTTGATCCCTGCAATTCTGTTCCACTTCTCAAGGTAATTGCATTAACGCTTTGCTTTGGATTTGTAATAGTTTGAGAAGGGAACTTACCTTGATTTTCTAACCTGTTTACAGAAGAAGCAAGTTGGTTTACCTGATTCTCCAAGTTTCGAATGCTCTGCTTTGTTTCATCCTGAAATTGTTTTGTATTAATAGCAAGAGATTTAACAATTTCCTCAAGAGACATACCTGAAGTGGAAGGAGCTTG
The DNA here is from genome assembly GCA_037954665.1 of Laguncularia racemosa. Taxonomy (NCBI): domain Eukaryota; kingdom Viridiplantae; phylum Streptophyta; class Magnoliopsida; order Myrtales; family Combretaceae; genus Laguncularia; species Laguncularia racemosa. Next base: position 2,852 of record JBBMOL010001354.1, on the reverse strand, counting down.
GGGTATTTGGTTTGATGGCTTAAGCTGGAATTGTTGGAAATGTTATGGGTTATTGCCGTACCGGAAATTAGGATGATCCCTCCATCCAGGATTGTAAATATTCGAGTAGGGATCATATCTCCTCTGTAGCTGTCCTGGGAATCCTCCTACAGCATTGGCGTGTTCATGATTGTCATCTTGCAATGTGGGGCACATGTCGGTAGGGTGATTAGGAGCAGCACAAATTCCACAAGCCTTCACCTGCTAGGTATTTCCAAGAGCTAGCTGCTGCACAAGGGAGGTTAGGTTAGAAATTTGATGTTCAAGGTTAGACACACTTACCTCATTTACCTTCCTTGAAGACGTATCATGCTTATACCCAAATTCTTGCGAATTAGCAACCATAATGGAGATCAATTCCCTAGCTTGACCAGGGGTTTTGTTTACTATGGCGCCTCCACTAGCAGCATCCATAATCTTCCTCTCCATCGGAAGCAGGCCTTCATAGAAGTATTGGATGAGAAGTTGTTCAGATATCTCATGTTGTGGACAGCTTGCACTAGTTGCTTGAACCTCTCCCAATACTCATGAAGAGTCTCGGTGTCCCTCTGTTTGATACCACAAATTTCTCTTCTTATACCAGCGGCTCTGGATGCGGGGAAGAATTTTTCCAAGAAGAGTCTGACCATATCTATCCAAGTGGTTATAGAACCTGGAGGCAAATAAAACAACCAATCTTTAGCTTTAGTACTTAAAGAAAACAGAAAAGCACGTAGCTTGATTTGGTCGTCGGTTATTCCTTACGGCCTCATACTAGAACACACTATATGAAACTCTTTCAAATGCTTGTGAGGATCTTCATTCTCAAGACCATGAAAGGTGGGTAGCAGATGTATCAACCCAGATTTCAACTCGAATTCAATAGCTAGTTCGGGATAGTGAATACAAAGTGGTTGTTGATTCACATCCGGTGCAGCCAACTCCCTTAATGTTCTCTCGGGATTTGCCATATCGTCTTCTTTTTCAGAATCAAGGGATGAATCAAACAAATCCGATGCTAAGTTCAATCTAGGGGATGATCTAACTTCTCGTCGCAGCCTCTTTAGAGTCTTCTCAATCTCCGGATTATAAGTTAGTTCACCTGTCTGAGAAGAACGAGTCATACAAGAATAGAAATAAATTTGACACCAATCCCCGGCAACGGCGCCAAAATTTGATAGGTGTCGAATCCAACAAAAATAAAAACCTACTCCTAAACAATTATATGATTTGCATATAGTGGTGAGTAGGGTCAAATCCACAGGGATTGGTTAAATATATTTCTATTCAAAGAGAATAAAGAGGAAAAGAAAAATGGGGGGTTTTGTTTGTGAATCAAATAATGTTGAAACAAGATAATAAAATCGAATATTGATAAAAAGCCTAGCCAAAGGAATCAAGATAGTTTAATTCTAGGAATTGATCATCGATGCAAATGTTTTATATTCTTATTTCTAGATAAACTGGTTATGGTTATTAACAAGCTCTAACAACCTATCTTTTTGTACTTCCTCGATAATCAAGAGAAGCTCTTTGATTATTTCTCTTATCGATTAGATAACCCTAGACAAGCGCTTAGGATTTAATCTACCAATAGCATTAAAAACTAGAGAGACCACCAATTCACGCCAGTAGATTATAAGATAACCTATTTAAACATGATCATACACCTCCATAACATGAATTCGATCATCTATTTTATAACCAAACATGTTATTGTGTCACTGAGACTAGAACAATCAAACAATTACGGATTTGGCGTACTAGTTGACAATATATTAACTTGCTAATTGAGTAGAAGAGCTCTAATTCATACCAATCAACAAAGATAATAATGACAAAACGATCAGAAGATATATGAATATCCAAAAACAAAGAATAGAATAAATACAAGTCAATTAGACCTCACAATTCGCGGAGAATTAAACATCTATGACCCTTTGGCTAGAATATGACCCTTTGGCTAGAAAAGTAGCTTAGCTACACATGTTCATCAGCAAAACGGAAATAAAGAGTAAAAACATAACAAGCCTCTGTTCTCCGGCTGCCTGCTCTACCTCCTTCCTTTCTTCTTGTCTCCAAGATGATCCAAGATTTTAAGATCCCCCTAACCCTCTAGGTTTAGTTCTATTTATATTGTTAAAGGAATGGCAGGTGATCTTTTGCTAGCAAGATACAAAAATATCTTTCCTTTTTCAAGTAGATTTTGAGAAGTGAATATTCGTCCGCCTGGCACGCCCTACAACACGGTCGTGGGGCAAGCCGTGCCTTCCTATGTATGTAATTCATGTATCATATTCCATGTCCAGTGTGTACCACGGCTCCAACCACGGCCAGATTTCAACACGTGACTTCTTCTGTGCATAATCTACAATTCTTCATCCGTGTCCAGTGTGTGCCATGGCTTCAACCACGGCAAGATCTCAAGCCGTGCCATCCTCTGGTTGATGTTCCACAATTTCTCATCCTTGGCACGTCTAGCTTCCACCACGGCCGTGTCACAAGCCGTGTCTCTCTCGTTCTCATGTAGTGTGTAGCACGGTTTGCACCATGGCCGTGACTCCAAATGTGTCTCCTTCTAGACAGATACACGGCCGTGTACTTCAACCGTGTATCTTCCTGTTGATTCAAAACCAAGTACACGGTCGTGTACTTCAACTACATGCCCATGTACTTTCATCCGGCGGTGTAAATCCTTGTCTTTGATCCAAGTTGTAGATGACTTCTCTAATCTACTTGAATTAGCACCCTTGACTCCATTTAACCTGATTTATCACCATAGTAGAATTAAGTACCATTTCCTTATGATTTCTATAAAATCAATAATAAATTAA